>JAAGAY010004226.1:0-27226 GCA_011801015.1 Ardeotis arabs | reverse complement strand
ATTGTATTAATATTGTTCTAGTGTGTGCAAGGGACACTACAGAGAAAGAACAAAAAAGGTGTTTCAAATATTGTTTCCTCTGACATGTCACATTTGTTGAAGGTTTCTTTCAGCAATGATTTCCTTAGTTCCTAGATCTGAAAGACAGACAGTCTATATGAACAGTGATTTTACATTACATGGTCTTCAATTATTTTTCTCTATTTGCAGAGGCAAATTGTACAGTATATCAGAATAGGAATTCACCTCCACTGTAATTTTTGTTCACTAAGGTGAACAAAAATAAATATATATCAGACATTGCAGCAGTAATTAGCCTGGAATATTTTTGCTGCTTTTAATGTGCTGATAAAGTTTCAAACATATCTTTCCTGCTTTATGTAGAAACATGTTTTATACAGTGCAATTATCTGATCTTTCCTACAGAAGCTTCCACCTTAGGCCCCCCCTCACTAAACAAAACCACAACACAATAGACAAGGCTTTTCTGTCCAACATAGGAAAGTCAGAAAATTCTGTCAATAGAGATGAAAAATTAAAATCAAACTAGTGAAATGTATTTCTTTTGGAACTTTTTTTGAAAATTAAAATTTGCCAAGAACTAGGAATTTTCATTAATTTGGGGCTGGAGAAACTTAATGGTGTCTGATGTTTTTTTATCCCAACCAAACTGTAATGTATCTGTTGCTTCCTCATTGCATTTTTAATTTCTGGCATCAGCTTCAAAACAGTTCTGAATTTTATTCTAAAAAGTCTGTTGCTTTCTATTCAGTTCTACATTGACAAATGTCCACCCTGTCTATTTTGTCTCTCTCTTGGCACTTTGAACAATGTGATGTAAAAGCTTGAGTTACTGGAGTGTAACTTGACCTCAGTACATTTTACAGAAGCAAAATATCCATATATTACAATATGTAGTATTGCTTAAAAACATATATGAATTATTCAAAATACCAATAAACAGAGAAAAATTACTGTCTTGAGGCAAAATTGTCCAAAATCAACAGTTCTATGAGTTTGTCCCAATCATATCTGATCAAGTGGCACGTAAGCTGACTACAACAATGAAAATCCAGTTCCATTAATTGCCTTCATCCCAGTCCAGTTGATATTTTAGTCGAATATAAATCTGTCCTTCCTGGATCAGGTGACATAAAGAATCTTGACACAGCATTTCATTGCACGACAAGGGGAATAGAAGCCTAAGAACGGCATGTGTCTGAAGTACTGTTGGCTTTAAATAAGCAGCCAGTTCCCCTCAGTCTTTAAAAATCCCAGTCATCACCACAGGGTATCAAATTTTCAGCCTGCTGAAAATAAGAGTATCAAAAGGCTAGCTCTGTGGGAGTCACAAAGAGATATTTCAGCAACAGAATGATTTCATGCATCAACAAGAGCAAAATCAAATTTGTGGGCAAAACTCTCTACTAGCATAACTTGCTTAAGACACCATCTGTCCCTGCATTACTATGAATAATTACTTCTTATTTATCTAGCCCTGCAGTCACCAAGCACCATTACTGATGTAGGTTGTTAGAAGTTAAGGACTATGTGCTGTTTTATATGCTCATTTTTTACCAACTTAATTCTCTGTATGATAGTAAATTAAAGATTCCAAAACCATTCTTATCAAGTATTGTTTTATGAACTTAGTTTCAAAAAAGAGTAAGAGAAATTAACAGTATTTTTTGTTGTTCCATTGGATATTTTACCACTTTCACATAGTTTGTAATAATCCCACTGTTTACCTTGTTAAAGTCTGAAGAATTTTAACAAATTTTTACTTGTTAATGAACTTCAAAAGTTCTTTTAAAGAGACTGATTCCAGTCCTATTCTCATCAGCCTTGTTTTCCAGGCTACATAAGATATTTTTTTTCTTTCAAATAGTACAGGCTTTGATTCATCTTTGCATCCCAAGTTGGAAGTTTTTTGTATTTGTTTTTGTTATAACTTTTGTTGCTCACTTATTTGTCTTTTTTTTCCCGAAAATTGAAAATGCTGTTTTACTTTTTGTTTTATGTTCTTTCAGCTGATCATTACATTCCAACCCTCACCCCAAGACTCAGAAGCAAAAGCTGTACCAACTCCACAGAGGTCAAGTGATGTTCCAGTAACTTAGGCTTTTACATTACACTGCTCAAAGTGCCTAGAGAGAGAGAAGATGGACAAGGTGGACACTTGTCAATGTGGAACTAGATAGAAAGCAGCAGACTTTTTAGAATAGATTATATATTTTACTGAATAAAAATTTTATGGCAACAAAATTACAACAGTCTATTTTATTAAATTGTTTTCTTCTCACGTTCATTTAATTCTCAGATGAATTTGTTAGCCTTTATGAAGAGGAAGAAAAATAACTTTTAAAGATGAAGAGATCTTCAAATCAGTTTGAAATGTGGTCCATTTACTATGAATTTTACTGCTTACCTCCAAATAAAAGATACTGAAAGGTCTCATGTCTTAATTATAATCATACATTTCCAATAAAACACTTTGAAGCCACTAAAAGAAACTAATTAACAGTAACCAGTAGTTCTGGTGCTTAATGTCATGGTCCTGAATACGTATTTTTTCCTAAATGTTTCATCTAAATATCTTTTCCTCCATCATATTAATCATTACTCTGAAACTAAATGCAGATTAATTCTGAAACACCTACTTTTGTGAAATATCTTCAGAAGGTGTAGATTTGTTTTCCTTTTATTTTCTTTCTACTTTAAAAACAAAAAGATTTTTTAGGGATTTTTTCCTTTTTTTTTTAGTTTTTTTGTTCATTGCCCAGTAAACGTTATTTCATAAATTACCAAATTCCCCATTAGAACAATTCCTTTTAGAAAATTTGGAAATTTTGGATAAGCAATAAGAAAAATATATACAAATGTACATCTGCAAATCCATAGATATAATAGAGATCTATTTGGAGAGTGAGGGAAAAAAACCTTTGGAATATGTATTGACTTGTTTAGCTTGTTACAAGATATTACCAAATGCTTCTATACTCTGAATTTTCTGAGAATTACTATATGTCAGGCAATAAAATCCCAGTATCTTCTACCTCCCATACTTACAGAGAAGTCTTCTATGCTTTAAGTATGCTAAGTTGATTCTTTTCCCTGAGAACAAGAATTTTAGTCATTTATAGTCAAGCACAACCAGAGGGCACTGATGGAGATCCTTTTTGTATTTGCCACATATGTTTTTAATACTGCATGTTTCATGAACTCTGGATTTTTGGGCTTCATTTCCGTTTCTCATCACCTTTCTTGGCTCAAGGGAGAAATTCAAGGCATCAGAGAACATCAAATTCATCACTTTTTGAAAAGGCAGTGAGACCTCAAGAAGACTGATTGCTTTAGAAATGAATTTAAATAAAAGTAATTAGTTAGTGTTCTTTAAAAAATAATAATTTACCTTTGCAGATAATTCCTTCTGGAGATTCAAAAATTATTGGTATTATCCCTGAGGGTGATCCAATAGCACAAGAAGAAAAAAAAAACACCATTAGCCAATTACACATAATTACTCTAAGACATGAAAGTTGTGATGCTGTTCAGGTGATTTATTAGATTTACTACAGAGTCTATTTCTTATCTGTATTTATTAGAGAAAACATTATATGTATGCAGTACATAATACACAGTTTAAAATCTTGTACAATGATGCAATAATTCCAACACTCTCTATCTTTCTAAAAAGAGGAAAAGTCTGAATCTTGAAAACAGTCTGTATGACATAAAACTTATGTCACATATTTTCTGTATTGTCCCAGACTTTATGAACTTAAATTTTGATTTGAAGATTTTACTTCTGAGGTTACTTTAATTGAATCCTCAATTTGATTTCACTTCTGGTTACGGAACTCTATCTAACAGAAAAAAACCCCACAAATTAAGACATACTTTTATCCTAGTAATTAGGAAGGAAGGGAAAGGAGAATGGACTCGAAGAAAGATTGCCTGATCATATCCTGGAGCTGTATGAAAGTGTATTTTTTTGTTGTTCTTCTTGCATCCAAAACATTAGGGGACTTTTTTTTTTTTTAACTAAAAACCTCAGAAGTACAAGAGACACGGCATTTTTCTGAAAAAGGGAAAATCTACAGTGTCATAAGCAAGCAGTTTTTCTCGCTGTCATTCATTGCTGTAACAGTATATATATAAACCACCTTAGACAGTATATTTTTATGGCAAAGTAGCATTAGTGCATAAAATGTCAAGGAAAAAAAAAAACCAGAAAGTGTCTACTCAACATAGTAAACTAGAGAAAGAATAAATGACACATTTTATTCACTTTTACAACATGGTTCTTTTGAAAGCCACAAATATGCCTATGATATCACATCACATAGTTGATGGTTTTCAGCACTATCTTTTGCTATTGTGGATGCTGGTTCAAACTAGTCTTAGGCCTCTGTGATGAGCTGCTCCATAAGGAGCAACTCTAATGTTGGCTGGATAGTCAGAGAACTAACTACTCCTGTAGTTTCGTGCAGAAAGGCATCCTGTAATCAGGGCTTGGAGTTGGTTGCCACAAACTCTTCCTCTCCATCTACAATCTCTTAATTTCTTTTTTACTCCAGTGGACTTCTTTTTTTACCTATTTTATACCCACAATGCTGCTCTTCACCTTCCCTCCTCTTTGCATGAATTTTAGCTTTCATTAACAAGTACATCTTAAAAAAAAACATAAATGTGAAATTACTTCATTCTTTCTGCCATGGCTTTATCTTGGTGCTATAAATAACATCCACATGCTGTGTACTTCTTGTTAATTTGTGATGAATACTGTATGAAAGGAATTTATCTTCTCCTGCCTAGCATAATGTAGTTCCATTCTTCATTGGTCTTTAAGAGCTTTCCTAATAAGTACTGTTAATAACAAGACCTGTAATAGCCCATGTTCTTTTCTTAGTTGCACGGCTGTGAATTACTGTGAATTATTATTCTTTCTGTAACAAATAATTCATTTTTTAAAATAAAGCTGATCAGAACCAAGTTGTTTGTTTGCTTGTTTATTTTTTTGTTTTGATTACTGGATGTCTCCAATGTTTGATGGACGAAATAAAAGTCCAATAAGTCAGTGCAGATCTCATCTTTTTGGGGGCATAAATCAAATAATTAATTTAAACCTTCAGGACATGGCAGTGGAGAACATATCAACATGAGCAGACCTGAATCACAATGTTCTGGGCAATGTGAACCACTGATCCTTGTATGCAAACTTTCTCGCCATTCCTGCTGACCAGGAAATATCCAGGAATAGAATTGGTGAAGAATGACTACGTAAAGGTTGATCTTTGGCTTCAGTAACTTCAGCGCACCTGGAAGAAACCAGAAATGTGTGGCATGGGGTATTAGAGGTCCCTGCTTAAATGAATCCTTGTTAGTACTTCTTGCTTTTCTCTAAACTCCAAAAGAAAATGGAAAGCAAGGAGGAATTGTACATTGCTGAGTACCTGTCACCAAGATAATAGCACAATGAAAAGCTATTAGATTACCTTACAGACTCATATGTGGCATTTACAAGAAAAGGCTACTACAGCTAAAGAAAATAACCTGCCATTTCATACTCTTAGTCCAGATTGAGGTTTGGGGGGAGAAAAAAAAAGACACCAAAAAAATACCACAAAAAACATACTATTATTTTGTCATATATATATTTTAAAAAAGATATGTCTGTAGTTTTTCAACACACTTTCATGTTATTTTTTAAAAAAGACATACATGAGAGTCATATCTCAGAGGTTTGGGCTTTTTATAATTTTTCTTCACAATTTTTTATTGAAGTTGAACTTTAAATGGAAGAAATTTCTGTTGTTTTTCTGCACAGTAGCAATACCGTGTAACACCAGAAGCAATAAAATGTTGCCTTTTTATCTTTCATGTTCATTTGCACAATAAATATATTGTCAATTTTGTGCTTAGTTCAGGAGCTAAAAGTTAATGTCAGATCTTCAGTTTATATCAACAATATTGCTTGGATGATTCAGTGCTATTTTGCACATGCAGAGAAGATGTGGACTGAAATGTCTACAATGATCTATCTTATTTGAAAGAAGAATGCAGACATCACAATGAATTTGCCAGTTATGAGCTGCAGGGAGTGTAGGAGGTTAAAGCAACATAGTTTTCCTTTTGCAGATCTGTCCTGATAGCTTATCAGTTAACAACAGATTTGAAATTTGTTTGTTTGTTTAAATTTCAACTTCACCATATTCCTGTACATCACAAATCTACAGATCTATTTGTAACATGCTTTATTCTTGACTTGCACTGTACTAGTAGAGGAATATTCTACATCCAAAGTAATGTACACAGATAACATGATTAAAAATACAATTGTCTGACTGATGAGGATGACAGTTCCCTGACTCAGGGTCGTCTTTTCCATCCTTTTTAAAAATGGGTGCAATATTTCCCCTTTTCCAGTCAGCAGAGACTTCACCTGACTGCCATGACTTTTCAAATACCATGGAGAGTGGCTTGGCAACTACATCAGCCAGTTCCCTCAAGACTCTGGGATGCACTTCATCAGGTCCTATAGAATTACGTATGTTCAGGTTCCTCAGGTGGTCACGAACCTATAGAATTACGTATGTTCAGGTTCCTCAGGTGGTCACGAACCTGATCTCTTACAGTGGGAGGGACTGTGCTCCCCCAATACCAGTCTTCTTGTCCATCCACTTGAGAGGTGTGGGAAGAGAGCTTGCTAATGAAGACTGAAGTAAAAATGTTGTTGAGTAGTGAATTACCTGAATTTAACCTGAATTACCACACAGTTTCTCGCTCCCCGTCCCCCTACCCAGTGGGAATGGGGGAGAGAATGGGGATGGAAGGAAAACTCGTGGGTTGAGATGAAGACTGTTTACTAAAATAACAAAGGAAAACTACAATAATAACAGAATATAAGGATATTAAAATGTACAAAATGAACAATATATATTTTCTCATCACCCAATGTCCCAATGACCTATATAGTCTATCCTGAGCAGTGATCAAGGAAACGAAACTGAGTGGCAAGCAAAGGAGCAAAAGGGAGCCAGCAAGGTAGAGGGAACAATGTCAGAGAGCGAGAGAGAAAGATGGATGCCAGGAAGGCAGACACCCACCCGGGCCAACTCCCACTTATATACTGAGCCTGACATTTATGGCATGGAATACTCTCTTTGGCCAGTTTGGGTCAATTATTCTGTCTGTCTTTCTCCCAGCTTCCTGCATCTGCACATTAGTGAGACTTGGAAAGCAAGACAGTGTCCTTGGTCTCTCAATTCATATCATCAGGGTGTTTTATCAACATTCTTCACGCATGAAATCCAAAACACACCAGCTACTGAGAGGAAAATTAACTCATCACCAGGACAACTACCTAAGCCTTCTCCTCGTCCTTTGTTACCAGTTTGCCAGTCATGTTCATCATGGGAGTATACTTTCTTTGACCTTCCTTTTCTGGTTGACATATCTATAGAAGGCTTTCTTATTTTATTTTGCATCCCTTTCCAAGTTCAGCTCCAGCCGAGTCTTGACCTTCCTGACCCCATCCCTACACAACCGGGCAGCATCCCTATACTCTTCCCAGGATACTTATCCCTGCTTCCACTGCCTGTGCATTTCCTTCTTGCCCTTTAGTTTGAGCTGCAGGTCTTGACTCATCCATACTGGCCTCCTGCCTTCCTTTCTTGATTTCTCACATCTGCAGATTGAGAGCTCTTGTGCTTTATGGAAAGTGTCCTCAGAGACCTGCCAGCTCTGTTCTGCTCCCCTGTCCCTGAGAGTAGTTTGCCTGGGGGTCCTATTGACTAGCTCCTTGAAGAGCTGGAAGTTGGCTTTCCTAAAATTCAGGGTCCTGACTTTGCTCTTTGCCTGACCCATTTCCCTCAGGACTGCAAACTCCACCAGCACATGATCATTGCATCACAGGTCGCTTCCAACCTTGATGTCACTGCCACTGGTGACCAACAGGTCCCGTATGGCATCCCTTCTGGTAGGGCTGTCTACTAACTGACTTAAGAAGTTATCCTCAATGCATTTCAAGAGTGTCCTGGATTGACTACAGCTCGCTGTGTTACTTTTCCAGCAGACGTTGTGGCGGTCAAAGTCCTCCAGCAAGATAAGCATCTGCAAGCTCAATGCCTCCTCTAGCTGGATAAGAAGGCTTTGTCAACAGGCTCCCCTTGACTGGTGCTAGAATAGCACCAGAATTTTTTTCAATATTTTATAAGTTATCAGACTTCAAATGGGTTTGCTAGAATGACCTTAGTATCTTGCTTTTAAAAACATGCCTTTAAAATGTCCTTTGCCTTCATTGTTTTTTTTTCACTTACATTTTTAGGATTTGATAAAGTTAAAAAAAAAAAAACGCCTCATTTCTTGATATTATTTGAATTTATAACTAAATATAATGAGGTAAAAATGCTGAATTGTGACCATCAACTACAGTAACAAAACATATCTGTGTATTGAATATTTCTTTAAAAATATAGAGACATTTTGTTTGCCAGTGAATACTGAAATGCTATGCATTGCTTTGGTGCAACAACTTTTTGATATGACTGCAGGATACAATAAATTAATTTATTTTCCTTGCAGGACAACCCTGAAAAATAACCAATGCAACACTTCAGATGGGTACCATACCAATTACATGTCCATTCCTGCAAAGCTTGTCATCAATCTAGAAAACACAAGTCCGTATTTGAATGTTTTGAACTACCAGATGAGAACCTTTGTTTTACTTTAAAAGTGTTACATTTGCTTAGTCTCTTGAAAGATTCTGCTGTAGCTTTTTTCTATGGAAATTTAGTAAATGTCAGATATGCTCTAAGTTTATTCAATTAGACAGCCACTAGTACATGGTGACAACCGTGAGTAACCTATAGTCTAAGCAGTGGTAAGACAAATCATGACAGACAGACTATGCATAGAATATATTTTACAGTTTCCATGTCAAATACAGTAATGCTACATAATTTCACTATATAGTATTTTATGGTTTAAAAATTAGAATATTACAACTATAACATTATACTAAACTTCCTGGCTAAATTTTCCCATAAAACTCTGTTTTTCCTGGTATAGTCACAGTAGACTTCTAATGAATTTTTGACTGCAACCTTGGTTAACTAACTTTTCTGTAGTCAGAACTCAAGCAAGAAAGCCAAGTCTTATTAGTATGGAAAATATCGGTATTTCTCTGCCAGCTCTGACAGGAAGCCCAAGGCTCAGGGTTGGTCTTACAAAATAGCTTTATTTCAATAGTTCTGTGTGACAGAAATAGAAATAAGTTAAAGAAAAAAAACATACATATACAAACTAGATGCTATTTTTTTTTTAGGCCAAGGGAATTTGCAACACCTTGCTCTTTTTTTTTAAGATAAAATGTAGTTTTGATTAAGAAACTAGAACTTACGTACTGTATTTCCCCATAAACCTTTCTTTCTACTGAAAAGTTGAATTATTATTCTAATGCTAAATAAAATCAGATTGAATTGTCTGAATTATCTTAATTCTTAAAAATAAACTATACTTGATTAAGGAGGCAGTGACTATTCTGCCAGTTGGACAATTGTCCCATAATTAACTAATATTTGGACAAATAATAAAGATGATAAAAGGTTTTGCCTGCAAAAAATGTACTGATGTTTAGGAAAATTGTCATGAAATAGAATACTTTGCCAAACAGAATGTATTATTTCATATGATTTTTGCAGTATTTTCAGGTGAGAATGTTACCTGTCAGAAAGATGAAACCATTGTCTTCACATGTGAATTAGGCCACAGTGCAAAATGTTACAAAGTGGCTTGTGATACAAAGTTCTATGTTCTTCTTTACCTTTTTCATCTAAAAAGTGATTGTTAATCTAACAATGAAATTATTATAAAATGTTTAACAGTTCATAAAAAAGTCAACTGATAATTGGTTATATGAAGGAACAAAATTTTCCCAAGGGCTAGAAATTTCATTGCTTCTTATTTTGAGGTTTCTTGGACTGTAGATTATGGCTGTTGAATTTAGTCTTTACTGGAAATAGATTACTGAGGTAAGAGGTAAGTATTTTATCCAGCTTTCCCAGTAATCTTTACCCTAGAGTGGACGTGGGAAATAGAATCTGTTTTCATGCTAGTAATGAAGAACTCTAAAAGGAGGAAGCATTCTGATCTGTCTTGGATGCATATCACTTCTGCAGTGTCTTCAAACTTGGAACACATGTCCTTGATAAATATAATTTTTCATGGGATTTCTACTTCTATTTGCAAATTGAGCTACTATCCTAAAAAAACTGAAACAGATTCTTTAAAAGAAACCAACACCTTCCAAGAAAAATGTAGCTCACATTTGGTTGGAGTTTAAAACAAATGCTGAGATTGAGCAAAAGGACTGTATGTTTCTAATTGTGTCACTATTAGATCACCCATATCTACTTCATTCATGGAGACCCAGAACCCAAAGTAGATAAAAAATGTCCAATTGTTATCAACTGATAATGAAATTCTGCTCATGTGATTGGATATACTGCTGAGAGGAGACAATGCAGCATCTGCTTCATCATCAATTTAAAGATCCTACAGGCTAATATTTATGTTTCCACACAGCAAGAAGCAGGGTTCTATGTCTTTGCATACAAGGGAGATAATAAATAACAGGTATTCTAACAGTAGAGATTTGTTTGCTTTTTAAACCGTCTTTTTACTGCTCTTTTTCGTGAGAACTTTACAGCAATCAGAACTGAAATCTCACAGAGCGCTCCACATTACAACTACCTTACTGGCATTGTTATTTCTGAAAGCTCAAAGTTCAAAAAGCCATGGACACCCACCTTGATAAAACACACAAGAATGTTGTTTTCTGTCTGGTATAAATTTCTTATCCTTCATTAAGAAAATGCATAGCTTCATCAATAGTGTAATAGTGTTCTTGAACAAACAGATCTCATCTACAAGAAACTACTAAGTTTCACATTTTATTTCCTTGTAAATGAATTAAGGCTGGCAAATAAAGCCTCAGTGTATGAATATGTCAATAAAGATATCTCTCCATAATCTACAGGGCTCACTAGACATTTTGGCTTTTGTTTTCCTCTACATATTTTCTGGGGTGTGATTTTACATGAGTTCTGCTAGCAGTGTGGAAAAAGAATCAAAGAAAGGAAATATTTGTACATTTCAAAATAGGTGTTAGATTGAATTAAATTATGTAAATATATTAATTCTGACCATTTTATTTCATTGCTGTTAATTAAATTGTGCAAGAATTCTAATCAGTATTCTGTTAGAAACTCATTTGGCACAATAAAAAATGCAAAAGAACATTTAAAGATAGTTAAAGATAAAAAAGATTTACCGGATTATGCAAGCTACTTCTAGGTCAAAGCAGTACACTTAACAAGAGAACATATCTTGTGCTATTTCTCATGCTGCAAATACTCTGAAATGGCTACTTCTCTTTCTTTAGAACTTTTGCTGCTGTGATGCTTAAACAAAATTGATGAGCTGCTGCACAGAGGGCACCACATTTCATGATAACCAAAGCCATTCTGCTTTCTAATATTCTCTTGTTTGCTCCTTCTGATCTCCCTTGTTTGGGAGGAGACTATTCTTCTGCCTTTGTGCAGAAGTTGACATAATGGAAACCTCTGCTATACCAGAACACTGCCTGCTAGACAGTAACACAAGAAATAAAGAAATAAATAACACTGCAGAGGTAAGAGAGATGTGTGTACACATATACACCAGTACTTTTCCACTAGTTTTATAACTCAGTGGTGCTGGAGCACAAATTCTAAGTAGTCTCACGAGAGTTACCAGTGTGAAAATGAATCCCATTACAGTCTGAGGCTGGCAAAGTCTGTGTTCCTATGACTGTCATCATCTACTTTCAGCGATTAGGGAAGAAATTTGAGTAAACAATGCCAGCTAATGAATTCATATTTGCTGGGAACGGGAGACTAATGAGAAGAGATTAAACATTTTGTATAAAATGCAGACAGACCTGTACAGTCCTTCAATAGCTGAATTTACCTAAGTAATTTAAAGATCTCTGATATATATTGTCTTTATAATAAATGAAATACATAAATTTGATTCCACAGCTATAAATAGATATAATTCCTTAATTTATACAAGTCTAGTAAACACTTAGAGAAAAATTCAAACATTTCAAATATTTATCCTCTAAATGAACACGGAATTTGCACAGTACCCTTCTGTTTCTTGGGGTGGGGAGGGGGGGCGGGTTGAGTGCTTTCAAGAACACTGAACTGTAAATTGATAAGTAACATTCAAATTAAATAGAAAAGATGAACCAATATGTCTAATATATTGTATTTTTCATTTACAAGCAATTGATATATCCTAGAAACTACTGGGATTTTATGGTATCTTGTCATCATAAGATGAAGCAAATAGAATTGTACTTTTATGAGATATTCACTCCAAGGACCATGTACCTTGTAAAGAGCGTCAAAGACTGCTGCAAATTAAGAGGTAGACAATGCTTCATAGGTCAAAGCCCTATAAGGAAAATAAGATTATTTATTTTGCAGGCCCAACAGTAGGTATGAAAATGCATATATATATTTCAAATCTGAAATCAGCCTTAGTGTCCTCTGGATGCTTTTTGTTGCATGCAGTTTAAAAAAAAAAGTTATATTAAAAATTAAAGATACATGCCTAAATCACTTTAAATGTTCTTAATATCAGATTTTGATAGCTTTATTGAAAAGAATCTCAGCCTTACCAAGGGACAACTTTGAATACTGGAGAATCTAGCTTTTACTACGTTTAACTCTTCTGGTTATAGCAAATATATGAAGAGTAGAAATGAAGCCTATAGAAGAATTCCCAGATCTGAATTTAATATCCTTATATCACAGGTAACCACGTCATTTTACATATAAAAGACAATATTTTACCAGTTCCTAATGAATTATTTTCTTTCTACAAATACTGTGCTATCATCTTTTTCCTTTGAAGACGTAAAAGATAGGTAGATTCAGTAGGTTCAGTTCACATGCTTGACTTTTTTTTCAGTTTTATACTTGCGAGACTAAATTTGACTAAGTTTGGACAAACTCTCAAGGAGTTAAACTCTCCTAAATAATAACAAGGTTTCAAGGTTTCAATCTAATACCAAAAGCAAAATGTTCTCTTTTCCGGATATATGGCTATAGAGCTACCCTAGGTCGCCACATGAAAAGCAACAGATGTTCCAAAATGTACCATCATTCACAGCAAGAGCAGAAGAAACTCCAGATCCTTGGTGAATCTAAGTGGATGCACATATGATTCGCGGTCCTCTACTGCTTTGTGCACATATATAAAAGGTTGATTACGATAAGATTTAAAAGGATTTGTATACAGCAAACTGACATATTTAGATTTATTGCAAGTTACTTTAGAAATGTACATGGAAAAAGACAGTTCTAGAGTGGCAATAAAAATCTTAGATAAACTTAAAGACAATCAAGAGCTCTGATGTCTATCCTTTGACTAAAGAACTGGAACAAGGCAGATATTGTCATAATTTTTATGTGTTTGATAAGTGTTAAAGTTAGATGCAATGAACCTGAGCTGTAACACCTATGAACAGTAAAAAGTTATTGATCTACAAATTAGATGAGATTAAAGTATTGAAGATTTCTTTTAATTCAGCTCCATTAGTTACGGTATATGGAGTTATTCCAAATCCATACAGAATTAATATTAAGAATCATAGAATCATAGAATGGTTAGGGTTGGAAGGGACCTTTAAAGGTCATTTAGTCCAACCCTCCAACCCCCCTGCAAGGAGCAGGGACATCTTCAACTAGATAAGGTTGCTCAGAGCCTCATCCAACCTGGCCTTGAACGTTTCCAGGGATGGGGCATCCACCACCTCTCTGGGCAACCTGTTCCAGTGTTCCACAACCATCATCGTGAAAAAATTTTTTCCTAATATCTAATCTAAATCTACCTCCCTCTATTTTGAAACCATTACAACAGGCCCTACTGAACAGCCTCTCCCCATCTTTCCTGTAGGCCCCCTTGAGGTACTGGAAGACCGCTATCAGGTCTCCCCAGAGCCTCCTCTTCTCCAGGTTGAACAGCCCCAACTCTCTCAGCCTGTCCTCATAGGAGAGGTGCTCCATCCCTCTTATCATCTTTGTGGCCCTCCTCTTGACCCTCTCCAGCTGGTCCATGTCCTTCTTATGTTGGGGGCTCCAGAACTGGACGCAGTGAAGAAGTAATAAATTAACTATTCTAGTAACCCAGAAATAAACAGAGGTTTATTTCATTAACTTACTTGCCTTCCTCACCTCTGCAACTAAGCTTATTCCAGTTTATCATAAAAGAGAGAGAAACATATTAAAGCGTATCCCTTTGTCTTTAAAGAGGAATCTTTGGGAAAATAAATATTACAGGTTCTCACTCTGTGTTGGTTTATAGAAGGTACAGAACCCATCAAGAGCTCCAGAGTAAAAAACCATTAAGTTTAATAAGTCATACTTTAAGTCCTAGACATCTCAGGAAGAAAGATAAATAAGGGAATATCTAAAAGAAGAAAGTTAAAAAAGCAGGTCTGTGCAGTAAAGATGTTATGTTGAAAGGGCAAAAAGGAAAAACCATTGTAGGAAAACACAGGTAATATCTTCTGTAATTTTGAGATGCATGGAATGCAAACTGGGTATGTTAACCAAGTCCAGGCTTAGTGCCGTAAGTGAATTCACCAGGCACAAGCCAGACTGCTGCCCCTAATTAGCAGTCTCCACTGAGATGACAGCAGGAGCTCGCAGGGCTTCATATGCCTTTAGGGGAAGCAACCTCACCATAAGGGGGCAGGTACAACCATTTCAAATTGCAGAGGGAGACATTTGATTGTTTCAGGAGTGTGTGCTCTTCAAATACAAATTTCTTGTCTTCCCCAGGGAGAATGCAGTGGGTTACTACAGCATTTGTAACTGCCACCACCTTGTCAACAACATAACCGTGTGTAAAACAAAAAACGTCTATGGGAATCTCCCAGTAGACAGAGAAAACATATAGTGTCAGATGTCTTACTGTTGCAGAATGGTTATTTCCCTCTTTAAAGTGTTGAATTCTATAATGCATTGGAAATATGCCAAATTCTGTGAGTATGGTATTACAGTGTTTCTGGCATTTTGAGTGACATGATCTCAGAAAGTCATGCCTCTTAAAACTACGCTTACAGCCTGTCTGGAAATTCAGAATGATGACACTCCATCACACTGGGTTCATGTTTTTTAGATTAAGTGTCAAAGGTTAAAAAAAAAAAAAAAAAAACCAAAAGAAAAGAAAAGGAAAAAAATCACCCAAAACCCCTGTATAGAAAAAAAGTAACAAAATGTGGGATAGAAATTTCACCTGAAGGGATAAGTTCTGCAGAAAATTCTATGACAGCTCAAGCAGGCACAGCACTCTAATACTACTGTAATAGAAGTTAAAGAAGAGATTAAGTCATGTAAGTGGCTTTATCCATGGCCAAGTATATATGAATTCTTCAGTTATTGTGTGCTGCGTTATGTTTGAAACCATAAAATTCGCAGTACCTTTATGCAGCACCTTTTCTAGAGATACTGTCTCAATATAAACGCATTCCAAACTCTTGAACTTTCATAGCAAATAAGTGAGATATTTTAAGTACTAAATGTGCATTATAGCATGTTTATTGTATGTTTTCTAAGAGGTCCCGCTGATTAAGACATTTATAATATTTTTTATTCTTCAGAAACTCCTTATGAGAAGTTTGAAAATAAAAAAAAAAGAAAGGAAAATCCAGACACTTTAGTTGTCATTTGGTTATTAAGACAAACCATCTGCTGTCACTGAACCACAGCTCAAGTCCTGCCAAAATGTCAGTCACCAGGTGTGCCTGAAAAAAATGCATGATAGACTGCAGCTTTTCAAGAGCTAACCCATTCAAGTTCATTAGATTCATAACATCCTGCAGTGTGGCAGCTGTAGGGTTTTATTTTTCACTATCTTTTTAAAAAACTTTTGGGTTTTGCACATTCAAACTTTTTTTTTCTGAGCTCCATAAGCCTTTTAAAATAGCTCCACTTAAGGAAAACAGAAAGTGCATGTCTGTAGCAAAAAAAAAAAAAAAAGTATTTTTCTAACTCAGATTCACTAATCCAAGTAAATAAACTCAATGTGACATAGCAGTCAGACAAGTTATCTTGATTTTTGACTGGGCTAAACTCTTGAAACTCTTGAAAATCTCTAACACCTGCAATGACTCTATACAACAAAATGAATGGTGCTCAATGTGATGGATGTCTGTGAAGTAGCTTACTTGCTCTACCAGTTTAGGTTCAAAGAGAACCCATAGCTCAGCTGTAGTAATTAAAAGTGCTCAGTTTACTGCTGCGCTAACTGAAAATGATTTCAGGCAAGAACATATAACTTAGGAATGTGTTTTTTCAGGGTGAAGAAATTTTGTCCACTTCATCTCTACACTGAACACATTTTGGAGTATGACCACAGATTCAGGAGGTCTAGCTATAGAAATGGAAATCAAAAGCATACATACACCAGTCCTTACTGTAGTAATGCCACATATGCCTACTGAGACTCATCTTGTGATGACTGAAAGTCCATGGTCTACAGATATCAAAGACAGGAGAATCTTACAAGCTTTAAAGACATTATGCGTTGTCACCAGAAAGTGTTCTTCAGTTACATCACCTGTTCTGAAAATAGAGCTCCTGAATTCTAGGAGGTCTGAACAAGATAAGAAATGAAATTAAGGAAAGGCCATCAGTCTGCTCTGGACCAGAGATAATCCCAAAGTTATTTTTGGTTAATCAGGTTGCATCACATCAGGAAAACATGACATTATGGAATTATATAATTTATCCCATCAGCGGGGTCTGAATATAGTGAAGATTTTTGTTTACTAGCTGTCATTCAAAATTTTTTCATGAGCCTGTAAAATGTTTCAGATTATATACTTAGAGGAATCAAATCAAAGGATAACTAGGAAGTCTCATATGATTTTCATTTGATTCAAAGTGTTGCGATTAGTGAACAATAAATATCAATTTTCTTAAAATAGAAAGTTAAAAAGTAGCATGTGAAGAAGCAAAAATTTTATTCTATTTAAAAGCAACTTTTACTGTTTCAAAATAGGTTTTTTAAAATTATCTTAATTTTCTAAGGTAATGTCAGCAAAAGAAGGGAAAGAAATGCAATACTTAAGAGAAAAATTTTGGGAAGTATCTATGTAAGAAATCTGTAAAATATATCCTGTGTGGCACATCTTGAGATATCTTCAAAGGACTACTTTTAACATAAAATTTCCAGTGCAGGGAGCCGAAGACAGGTCATCTGGTCAGTGAAAACCAGTTTCAGTCACATCACAATGAACTGCATAGATAGTTGAAATGGTATCTGTATCATACTCTTATCCAATAAATGTATTTATAATTGTTTTACTCTTTTTATGTCAGACAGTAAGCATTAAAGAGAGTAAAACAGTAAATTTGTTTCTGAAATCATAAAATCTAGGGAAAATTTTAACACCTGTAAGACTCAATGATTTATGAGGTGGCACACTTAGTAAAAGGCATATTTCTCTAGCTGGTTTCTAATTAAATCCAGTATTTCTCATCCACTATATATTGAGTGTCCTCTGAAGGTAAATAAAGTGTTTCTTCCTAGCAAAGTAATTATACTATAAAAAATCACAGAGCTTTTGACCCTAAGTGGTGTTAAAGTAATAAAATAAAGATATGAGTGTGATCCTCTCTTTTCTCAGTATACTTATTTGACTTAACTAAATAAAGATTACAAGACATAAACTTGAAGTTGTCATCACTTGGGAACTAGTGCTAACATAACCAAGAATGTCTGTCATTCCTATGGTATAAAATAAGATTCTTTATGTTACAATACTTGAGGCATAATTGTTTTTGTTACTACTACTGCTTAGTAATGACAACTCGAACATTTCAAGTCATTCAGGCAAAACCAGAAAGATCTAAATTCTCCACAGTGTTATCAACATGCAGTTGAAAAGCATTAAACATCAGTTTAATTTCCTTTAGAAGTTAACTAGTTTTTGCACTTAAATCTCAAAAATTTAGACTAATACATATAACAATTCCCAACAGTACATTTCCTAGAGCTATGCAGAGACTTTTGGTGAAATTAGGACTGTGACAATGTGTGAATTAATCTTTTTATACTGTAAACAATAACATTACCTATACTGCAGTTTACCATGTCGAGGCTCCTTACTCTCTTGTAATTCAAAACAACAATAGATTTTTTTTTATTTTGAGAGGTGCTCATTTTAGGATTGTAATTCTCACACAACTCATGGTGAACTAATGTTTTGCTAGTAAGACTACACAATGCTGAAGGTGTTGTTCTGAATGATCATGAAGAAGGGCCATCTGGCAATTATGCTTTTTTCCTTGGATGTTTTTCTTTGCAGAAAAACTATGGCAGTAGTAAACGGCACAAGTGGCTGGAAAGCCTGTATGTTCTCTGTACTTCTCTGAATTGGCATGTCAGCTATACAGGTCTACTTTCAGTCTTGAAGAATGTTGAAAAATGGATCAAAAAGAAATTAATTTCAGCTATATTACACATCTGAATGCGTGTAGCAGGATTTGCCAAGGAAATAGATGTGGAAACAAGTATATAACAAAAAATGATTGATAACAACCAAAGTATTAGGGTTTATATACGCTCCTCAGTAAAAAAGAACAACTTCTTACTCAAATATTTCCAACATCTCTTTGTACTTTTACACCTTTCTGATTAAGCTAATTTAATTTCTCCTTTGTGAGCTTAATTCATGAAACTTCCTCTTTTCTGTCACTTGCATCAATACAGTGCTCAATACAACAAGTTGTATATATCTATGGTCCTGAAGTTGTTTGCTTAATGACATCTCACAGATTTCTTTAGTAGATGTAGCTGTTTTGCATGTTTTTGTTTTGTAGTTTGCCTTCTAGATATTCAGCAACCAAATACACTCTCTAGGCTTCCAGAGTGTACCTTACATTTGCATTTTGTGGAATCACATATAACCCAATTTAAAAAAAAGGAAGGAAGCTACTCTGAGACTGCATTCTATTTATTTAGCTGACAACAGTCTAAGGCAAAATAAGAAATATCCCAATCTTCATCCCTAATTTGAATTAAAAAAAAATGAAAGAGAGTTTTGAACAAATAGGTTCTGAAATGTGTTTCTTGTAAACATTTATCCTGGAAACATTTCTTCCAGTGATTAAAGACTAACTAGATGCAAGAAGAACAATAACTTATCATAACCATTCATTTGAAAAAAATATTAAAATGGGACATTTTAATGATTTCAGAACTTTTTTTCCAGCTGTTTTTGGAATAAGAAATATACCAGAGTCAACATCCACAGAAATATTCATAAAGTTCCAGAAAGCTATCCAGTTCTGTAACAGACAGGAGAATGAAATTAAGTAGATTATTTTTTCTTCCCTGAGTTAATAAAAGTGTGAACCTGAGACTGAAAAAAAAAAAAAATCTAGCAAATGTAGCATTTTTGCATTTAATAGCTAGCTGAGGGGAAGAAAATTGCCATTATCACTAAATTGAAGTTATACTTTTTTGAAGGAAATTAGATTTTATTAAAAAAAAAAAACTTTTAAAGTTTCAGAATAAAAGGAAAATAATGTCCATATACATATATATGCATGTATAAATGCACATACATAAAGGATATAGACATATCGATGCATTTGGTTAAAGTGATAAAAAATGATTTATTTGTTTGTTTTGCTTAATGCAGAATTCTTTTTACCCCATTAAAGTTCTCTAGTTCCTAGTCTGTACACCAGGCGTTGCAAAATTAGTCCCTGTTGTACATGTATTAGTATTTTGTCCAGTCTAAACATCTTGAGCAATGGAATGTCCATTGGGAGACTTATTTTCCACAGTCTAATACATCTCACTGTCAGAAAATTGTTTCTGATATTCAGCCTAATTTTTTCCTCCCTTAATTTCCTCCCATTGCTCCTAATTATGTCTCCTTATGCCACCCTAAATCATTTCTCCCCCTGCTTAGTGTTTATGGCCTTCAAATACCTGCAGAATGTTATCATATCCTTATGAGTTGTCATTTAGCCAAATTCTGTGTGGAAAATTATGTAAATTGGCACTACTACATTGACTTATGCTATTTATACCACCTGAGAGTATAAGGTACAGCATTCATTTCTCATGGGAGGAGAGTTTATGCCAGTTTGTGTCATGACTCACTCCTGCCTAGAGAAGGGAGAAGAAAAATGTGCTTCAAACATTACCTATTTCACTAAGCCCCCATAGCCTGCTACTGCTGCCTTAGTATGCAAAACTGTGATTAGATTCAAATATCTGTGTGTGTGTGTCTAATATACCTCCATCGCTAGAAACAAATACTGTGAAAAATCTCGGATGTCAACACCACTAACATTTTTGAACAAAGGATAACCCTAACATGCAAGGCTTTAGGCCAGCAAGACTCATGTACACATTAAATCAGTGAAGAATATACTTTACTTTGAATTGGTAAACTTCTGAGGGACATCATTAATCCAGTCACGGATACGCCATAATACTTTTGTCCAAGCTAGAAAATTGTCCTGTAGAAAGCCATGTCCTTGACAAACTTGTGTTCCCTTGAAGGACAGTAGGTAATTCCTTCTGAAGTGTTTGTGCTCCTACTGTCACCCATTCTAATAAAAGAAAAAAAAAGGAATTTTATGGCAATCCAGCAAATATCATTAATTGCTAAGGTAAATCATAACTCTTGGTGATTCAGAGATTGCTTTTTCAGCAAGCACCAGTTCTGCACAGCTAACAAAAACTTCCAGGGGTCTGTGAATCATAGAATTATCTAGATACATATGTACTTCAGGCAGTGGTACAAGATAGAAAGAGTTATCATGAGAGAGAAGGATTTGTGTGATTTTTATATAATTCAGATTATGAGCAGAGCTGATAGCCTGAGAAATGTATTTCCAGATCTAAGAAATTTATCACCCTCATTCATTCTACAAACTCTTCTCAGAGGTCAGAACTGAATTCAGCACAGATGTAATCTTAGTACAGCTGCAGCTTCCTCTGAAGAAGCACAACCTTGAAGCATACTATTAGAGAGATAACAAAGATTCCTTGCTTGCCTCTTCAAAACAGCATGAGTCTATACCAAACACATAGGACAAGACAGGTTGGTTTCAATAAAGAGCATCTCAAAGGGTGTCTCTCTGACAGCCACACCTCCCACACATGACTTCTCAGTGTCGAAACTCCCATGGCAGAAGCATTAGAAAACTGTGCAATGTGACCTAGGGACTGTCTACAGAAGATGAAGTGGGGATGTTAGGAGGCTAAAGCTCTCCTTTATTAGCACAATAATCACCAAATTCTTCAACAAAGAGGTGGTATTTGTGTGTATGTAATCCTCATGCCGTTTTAACACTCTTTCTAAGGCAGATGTTAACCTGTTAATTATAAAAAGGAAGTTAATTCTGAACAGTTAGGAATATTTTTTCTGAGTGCTATCCTTAACAGTTGAGAAAGTTATAACCAGACAGAATAAAAACCCACTTATGTAGCTTAAGAAAATATCCGTAATGCAATTGACAGGGATGTGAAACTGCCTTGCGAGAGTGCAGCTGCTGCTGAGCTGAGACTTGGTGAAATATACAGGATGGCCTGGGCCCCTTGCTGCAGTCTGCACAGCACTCATCCACATCTGTGGAAGAGCACAGGTGGAAGGTGGTCATGACTGAAAACCACCAGGAACATATAACAGTGCCTGTTTTTCAAATATGTCTGTTTCCATGCCAGCATACACTCAGGAAAAGAAAATGAGGAAGAAACGCTATCTAACAGTGAAGAAATCATCACTGTCAACCTTAATGGATGAAAGATGATGATACTGTCACTGTAGAAAGATCCCCTGACAGACAGAACTTTTCTTCCATTACAGAAGCCTTCAGCAGGTCAAGAAAATTAACAGCAAAAAAAAAAAAAAGTAATTTTGAACAGAGTAAATAAGTAAATACACAAATGTCCTGTGCTGCTAGAATACCAATGAAGACACTCCTTCAGCTTAAAGAGATCACTCCATGTCAGATTCACCAAAGATCAGGTTTTTTCAAGCACCATTTACTCTGAGAAATAAAATACTCGTAGTCAGTTCTTACATATTTTCAGTTTTCAAAGAAATAGAATGTATCAGTGTGGATTTAGTAATGGTGCAGGGTTGGGCTTAATCACACTTCACACAAAGGTAAATCACAGATACCTGGCAAAAGCTGTTACCTTCATTTGTGATGTGCTGCCTTAGCATATTCTCCCTGCATTGCATTACTAAAATTGCACTACTCTTTCCAAATGAAGCCTGGCATTGTAAACTATCAGCTGAACCAGGATTCTCTGAAGTTTACACCCTTCTGAAATTGCAATGTTAGTACTTTCTAGGCTGAAGACCCTAAAAAAGAAAAATAAATAACTGTAAGGCTGGAAATGGCCTAAGACATAGTTCCAAATTCATCTTCTCTTCTCAGTGCTATCAAGCTGAGCCTTACTAACAAACTGCACCTTGCTTGTTGTGAATAAATATCACAGCACCCGCAACTATATTATTATTGAGTTCTACTAAGCATTCATTATATGCATATCTAAGTCAGCAATTTTAAATAAAATGCTTGATGTGTATGCATACACACACACGTATATATAATATAACATAACATATCATATGTATATATAATATGTATAATATAGAATTGTTTCATGTAGAGATACACTATATATAAATATTTTGCGCATTTTTCCCCTTATAAACTAATACCTAGTGTTCTGACTAGTCATCCAACTGTACTTTCTTAAACTCTTTTCTTGTTAAAACCTCTTTTCTTTTTTTTTGTGGTGTTGCGTTCTGAGAGCTACTGTTGAGTTAGCTTGTTCTCTTTTAAACAGTAGAATGTATATGTCTATATTGTTGTTAACCACTTGTTTTGGACTTAATAGCAGTATCAAATGTTATTATTAATATGAATTTCAGGGGTGTTGCAAAGCCCACTACAGTCAGATGAGTGCCTTACTATGCACTTTGGTAGATTTTAGGTAAAATCATAAAGGTTCAGTCTAAAGAGTTGGACAGCTCTATTTCAATCATAGTTTGGTCCTACAGTTCTGTTTAATCGTCTGCAGTGAGGAAACATTTGGAGTGAAACACTTTCCTTGTAAACCTGTCTGGATTGGGGAGAAACTCTTTAGCAGGACCTGTTGTGATAGGACAAGGGGTAATGGTTTTAAAACAGAGGCAGGTAGATTTAGATTAGATATAAGGAAGAAATTTTTCACAA
This sequence comes from Ardeotis arabs, assembly GCA_011801015.1. Taxonomy (NCBI): domain Eukaryota; kingdom Metazoa; phylum Chordata; class Aves; order Otidiformes; family Otididae; genus Ardeotis; species Ardeotis arabs. Next base: position 3,887 of record JAAGAY010004226.1, on the reverse strand, counting down.
TGAGGGTGGTGGAACACTGGCACAGGTTGCCCAGAGAGGTAGTGGAAGACCCATCCCTGGAAACATTCAAGGCCAGGTTGGATGAGGCTCTGAGTAACCTGATCTGGTTGGAGATGTCACTGCTCCTTGCAGGGGAGTTGGACTAGATGACCTTTGAAGGTCCCTTCCAACCCTAACTATTCTATGATCCTATGATTCTGTCTTATAGGAATCAAGGGTACTAGGAGAAAAAAAGGATATGGCAATCAGTTTTCATCCTAAGACAGTCACGTTGCAGTCTTGGTGAATATCCGTGCAACTCAGTTTAGATATTAATATTTGGCAACAAATGCTAATTTTATTTTTTTTTTGCATAGCTATAAGTTTTTCTGCCTCAGGGGGAGTGACAGGTTAACTCCCAAGTTGTGAGTATGAGTGCATGAATCGACTTTCAAAGATAATTGCCTACAGAGCTCAATGAAAAATAAAGTAATTTAAAGTAGGGAGGGAAAAGTAATAGTCTTAGAGAACAAATTTACGTAATGAATGTATACAATATATTATTTTATAGTGTAAGATCATACAGCTACTTGATCTGTTATCTTCATATTTAGTCATATAGATACTCAGATACGGATGAAAACTCCAAGCAAAGTTTAAAGATATTTTCTTTCTGGACATAAATAAATAACTTATGTAGAATACTGGAGTCTTGATTTTCAGAATGGTTTTTAAAATTAACTTGTGGATAGGAAATATGACTTTCTTGAAAGCAATTTGTAACCTGGCTTCAGATTTCCAATGTAATGTCTTTGCAAATCAGTTAGGAGACTATTTAGGTATTTAGGAAGGTCAGCTGTAGCTCTGGCATGTTAATTCCTTTCTGTTTCAACAGAAATAGAGAGGCTGCTTCACAAGATGTTTCACAACATGGTCTCAGATATTCTGAATATTCCTCACGGAACATTTTTCCCTGCATTAACTAATAGCAAGACCAGGTTTTTCAGGCTAAAGTGATTTTCTGGATATTCCCTTAATTTCCTCTCTTTAGACTAGTTTTCACAAGTACTTTAATTTTCCCAAATTCCACCAGTATTTATTAAGATTTTAAAAATATATTGTTGAGATATTCCACTTTATTTGAAATCTAAGATAAGGACATCTGTTCCTTGTGAGAGGAAAGTGAAAAAGAGATGAAGGTCCATGACATGTTTAAGTGTCTAATTTATGGAATTTACTGAAAAGTTCATGGGCAATCACGACTGTCCTGCTGAAAACTCCAAACATTAGTATATCACATTCTTGTGTCCCTTATGCAGTGTTAGGTTGAAAAATGAGCCCTGTGTAACATAAATTCTGACTATACATAACAATGCAGAAAAACTACTTCCCTTGTGTTTAATTTATCCAACTATAGAGTGATATACAAACATTACACTTATATTGCTTTAGCTACATCCCTAACAAGACAAGATAATTAAACATGGACAGAGTATTTTCAGGATCAGTAAAACAAAGCCAGATTGATCAAAGTCTGTTGTTTCATCCAAATCAGCAGAACTCATTGAAACCCGTGATTTTCACTTAAACTTTCAAGTACAAAGTGTATGAAATTTATATTGTCACACTGAACGTAATCATTTCTGAATGGATGCAATGGAAAAAGAAAGAAGGAGAAACATAAATTGCAAATCAGTAGTTTTTTTATATTAAAAAAAAAAATCCTGACAATACTGATTTTGATAATAGGTCTAAAGGTTCTTCTGAAGTAGAACAATTTTGGTGCATAAAATCTGCCATGAAATAGAAAAGGCAGATGTAAATACAATGAAGTTTATGTCATTGTGTTTTTATATATAAATAAGAGTTTTAAATTCTTTACTTGAATACATTGGTGTAAATGTACTGAGTTTAATAATATTTTTAGCCCTCAAATAATTTACCAATTAAGTAAATGAGAATCATTCTCACGGCCATAGTAGATTTAGGATTAGGACCTATATTTATGAAAGATAGATCTGTGAGTATCTGTTTTTGATGTCAGGTAAAGATCTGATAATACTCCTGATACATTTCACAGCAAAGAACCAAGTAAATAAAATTACAGCTTTTGGCAGTCTCTGTTTCATTCTTACTTGACTTGCAGGTGTTTGTTGCTTTCAAATACTTCTGGTCTGGGCATATTTTCAGTGTAGATGAAATGAAGGCTTTCCTGCTACTGAAAAATAAACCCAAAAACCCGTAAGTAACATTCCTTCTTTACAATGCAATGGATAGGAAAGAGTATATATCATTGTTAAGATTTTTCCCCTTTTTTAAAGATGTCAATTTTTACATAGGTATTCTTTTAAAACTACATGCAGAATAATTTTGTTGTCTCTTGACAGTGCTAGGCAATATTATTTTTTTCTTCACATTTTTAAAGATTATGAACAAGATTTTTTTCCCTTTGACGCAGCTTTTCTTACATTCTTGTTTTTTAAGACCTTAACAGCATTCTGTTTAAAAAGCAAAAGTCAGACTGGCTGTGTTTCTTTACAATAGTGGAAAATTCCATTTGCTTCACACATTCCTCACATGTTTGATTGTGCATGGTACTGGAAGACACGTATACACAACGTTGCCTCTGGAGTACTGATCTCTTTTCTTCACTATGATGTCAAAAATTTATGCCAATACCTCTGACATTAATCTGAAAAGGTTAGGCTGTTAAATATATATAATACAGCTCTTCTTTAGATTTATCTGAGAACAGATGGTAAATCATACATAGAAAAACAGAAGGTTTGGGGTTTCCTTTGAAGAGAGACATTCCTGAAAGTTTCTTCAAGGCGGATTGGAACAAAGTGAAACATAAACTATTAATGTGGTATTCTTACGCCATAAGAATATACTTCCTGTCTTGTTAAATGTCATTATGGTAGTTGCAGTAATCTAAGACTAGATTTGGAAAAACTAATAGAAGTAAATAATCTATCTATATATTTCCCCTCTTCTTTTCTGCCTACACATTGTCCCAGAACAAGTACGTTCCCAAAAACTTATTATAAATCGTTTCATAAATATTTCATCCAAACTTGAGATTTAAAGTAAGAATTCTATCAATACATATACATGTCACAGAGCATGTTTATGTAATCTGTTTGCACAGGTTATAAATGAAGATTTGAAATCAATTTCCCATAGATATTATATGCAACAATATTTGTTTCTACATATTTTTTTCAATTTACTGTTTCTGTAGGTATATGTATTTTCTTATATTTTTAATGCTTTTTTATTTCAGGAGCTAAACTTCCTAGTCCTTCTTTCTTTTTAAGATTTTGTTGTGGTTTTGTTTAGTGAGGGGTGGCCTAAGGTGTTAGCTTCTGTAGGAAACTGCTAGAAGTTGCTCCCCTTTGTTCAGTGGACTCGGCTGGGCCTAGGGCAGACATGCTGCTGGCCAAGGCCGAGCCAATTGGTAGCAGAATGTTCCATGATAACGCCTCTACGATAATGTATTTAAGAAGGGGAAAACAGAAAAAAAAGAGAAGAGAAGATGTGAAGAAGGTGAGCGGGGACAGAGGCGCAGAGGGGGAGGCACAGGCCTCATGGGCCTTGCAGGCCTCACCCTCTGGCCTCTCGCCAGGCGGCCAACTGGGCCCAAGTTGGCCCGGCCCGGCTGCAAGAGGAGATGAGATGGATGATGTGAAGAGATCCTGAGAGGTGTCTGCCAGACTGTTGTGAAGAACTTTTCTTGTGAGAGGAACAGCTGCAGACGCCAAGGTCAGTGAAGAAGGAGGGGGAGGAGTAATGCGGCTCCTGGCCAAGATTCCCCTGCAGCCTGTGGTGATGACCATGGTGGAGCAGGTTGTCCCCCTGCAGCCCATGGAGGTCCACGGAGGGGCAGAGATCCACTTGGAGCCCGT
>JAAGAY010004224.1:0-10005 GCA_011801015.1 Ardeotis arabs | reverse complement strand
GAAATGCATGGAAAGCTGCCAAAAACAGCAATGCCTTCTGGACTAAACATGGGATTTATTACTGAGAAACCACAGCACAGAGCAAAAATCTATCACAAACTTATTGATTTAAACTGATTGTAAGTAATCACACACAATTTATATTAAGTGAAACACACTGCCATCTAATTTAGAGTGAATTGAATGCTGCTACTCTGAATTCTGTTTAAAAGCAAACTCTAATTGATATCCAAATAGAAATAATTGAAACTTTCAGAAAACATGAATAAAATATTCTGTTATCTCTCTTTATTATGTATTGATAGATCATTTTTACCTATTTAAAAAATAGTTTGACAGTAATTATAGCATTATATTTCAGCAGAGATTTATACATAAGCTTAAGGGCAAGTTAAATGGAATTGGACAAGTACTGCACCTGCAGTGCGGAGAAAATAATTTGATACACAGGATGCACTTCATCTTGCTCTTAATGTAGAAGCCTCAAACTTTGCCTACTTTCCACCCAAAATACGATGAAATAAAGTCATGTATTTATGCATTTTACTACAGCATGCTTCTCTCACCTCCAGAGGAAGCATCTTAAGACGAAAACTGTATTGTACAGCACAAGTTATCACTGCAGCACCTCGGCTTCCCTCCAAGATCCCATTCAGGGAATTGTACTTGGCAGCCTCCTTTGATACGTCACATAATTGGGTCCCACTCCTCAGCAATATTAGTCAGCCCTATAGCCAATATTATTTCTAAATAAACATTTGAATGTATTTGCTGTTCTTTTAAACTGTCAGTGTGTAAACACTGCCAGGAATAAAAAAAAAAAAATTTAAAAAATTGCTATTAATATTTAAAGATGCAAGAACATACCACTACTTATTAATAAAATCATGCACATAGCGTGTCACTACTTTCAGTATTCAGTTAGCTTCACCGCTTTTGAAGACCAGAAGCCCACCTCAAACCCTTCCTCGTGGAAACTCCTTCTCAGGTCGTATTTACTTAAAGACTGACAGGCAGTTTCTCAACAGGGGCACTTATGTGCTGGATCACGACGTAATCAACTTACAAGGTTCACCAGAAACACTTCAACTGAACCAAACCTGCAGTGGGAAGGACAGACAGCTCCCCATCAGCTGCCTGTTTGCAAGAAGGTGCATTTCAAATCTTATGTCAAGTTAAAAGCATAAATAAGATGTTCAGATGGCCTTCTGACAACTTGAAAATTTTATTTTTAAAGTAATCCTAGAATAGTTAGGGTTGGAAGGGGCCTTTAAAGGTCATCTAGTCTGATGCTCTAACATATGTTGTGCTCATGAGTGTGAAGCTAATCCTGCAATGAGCTGCACCTAAGTGGAACAGTTGTCCGTAACCAGCCTCAATACAATTCAATTAAGTGCATTTGCAGAGTGCATTGCAGGACTGGGCCCGCAGGAATTTGTTCTGTTCCTGGAGCTTATTAAATTGCTAGGTATCTTCAACAAGGAGGCAGCTCTGCATCCAAATCATAATTTACTCCTATTTGCCTGGTTAGTACCAGCCACCTGTCAGCTGTTATTTTTGCACAACTAGACACTTCCACTTATAGAAACTTTCTCCATTTTTATCATAACCTGGCTGTTAACACCAATCCCCTGATTAAACACCACAAAAGGGGCTCTGCTTCTCTGCTGCTCCAATATGAAGTAATATTCAATTGTCATGGACAATGCTAAATTACACCAGAGGACGTCCGTGCCTCTCAGGTACTTGCCAAGCATGACTTAAATTCTAGAGAAGCTGCTATGAGAAACAAAACCTAATTTTCAAGCTCAGGTTTTCAAAACAAAGCTATCCACTACAAAGCAATGTCATTTAGCAGAGACTTTTTTTCTGTGCAGTGATATGAATGTTGTCAGGCTATAAGAAGCCTACTTGCACAAAATTCAGAAACACGACTGACATTTCCACCCAAAAGTATGTTTACTGGATGCAGGTAGCTGAGCTGGTTTGATGTGCTTGCCTGCCTCGCAAAGTATTTACTCCATAAAAAAAAAGAACAATATGGTATACCATATCTCAAGTTGGAAGGGACCCATGAGGATCACTGAGTCCAACTCCCTCCTCCTCACAAGACTGACTCCCTCCTCAGCTGCTTCCTGCAAGTCTTGCCCTAAATTAGTTTACGCTCCCATTTCACAGGCCTTGCACTGCTCTTTCAGAATACAGATACAGTTTGGAAAAAAACATTTGTTCGCAGCTCCTCAGCTAGCCACAGCCCAGGGCTGGGCCTGCCAAAAACCACATGCTATCAGCTACTGCATTGTTTGTTAAAAAAAGTGTGAGGAATTAGCAAGTTAGAGTAATAAGTAATCCTTTTCTCTGAGGGTAAATTTATTTCTTTATTAATAAATACCAGTAAAACTTCAGTCAGAGATAAACTGTCACAAGGGAAGGAAGTGAAAAGGTTTATTTTGTCAAGGAACGGCTTAGGGTTTAGCAGATACAACTAGCAATTTTTCTGCTATGTTTCTCCCTCCCCACTCATTCTCAGCAGTCTAGCTATTTTCACCCAGTCTCTGAAGCACATACTAGAAAAGCAACAGACAAACTAGCAAAAAACAAAAGAGAAAGGTTCAGTGGATCAAATGCAGAAAGACAACTTAGGCATGATCTCTCACTAGGAAATAGTGAAATGCACCATTTCAGAATTGACTTTTGGCATCAAAAACTGCTCGCAGTAGGATTTGTTTCCGAGGGGAGCTCTACAGGTTTCAGTCACGGTCAGTGGGAAACAAGGGTCACACAGGTACTTTCATGGCAATGTGGCAGCAACAGCATATCCTCCTTTGTAATCTAACTCTGATGCGGGAGCTGGAACTCCCCAGAAAACTTGCATCAAAGAGACATCCTAAAACCAAGAGTTTGCTGTTTTGACTAACCCATTTCCTCAGATGTGAACCATCACAGAGTACACCACAGAAGACATGAGATTTCCTGAGACAAAATGGTTTCATCTGCTGTTTCACTAATAACACCACACCAACACCTAAATACAACTAGTTCTAACGTCATATTTCCCTCCACATCCAAGAGCAAGTGCCCACAGTCCCTTAGCTTCAATTTTAAAAGGCTGTCCTAGTAAAAACCATTTGTCATGTGGTTGCACCGCAGCCGTCTGACACTTCGCTTTTCAGTATTACAGTAACTCCGCCGCTAACGATCTCAACAATCCAGCACCAGAGGATGACAGCAGTACTGACACCATGCAAGAGTGTAAGGGACATGAAGTGAGATGTTACAAAATGAAGTTTAGACAAGCTTAAGCAGTTGAAGCAGCAGTTAACGTTTGCTTTCTTTCCAGGCCCAAAGGAAGCAGTTTTATTAAAGGACAAGCTATCCTGCACACTCGCCACCCATGCTTCCCAGCAGCTCTAATAGAGGCCACTGCACTCCCGCCCACGGGGCATGTTGTCCCATACAGCATCAGAGCTGACGTCAGACAGCAAACAATCAAATCAGAAATGCAGCACTTACACTAACTTCAGGTGAAAAATAAGGGTTTTTTCCGAGCATTAGGGATCAGCCATTTTTTTATGGTAACAGACACTCCCTCCCTGCCTTTCTCAGGCCTGCCCTAAGCCCCACTGACAAGCTCCAGATGCTTCCAAACATGGTATCTTCTTAAATACTTGCACTAAGGCTTCAAAAAAAGCCAGCTCTTGCACCACCCAGCTAAACCTCCTTCAGCTCCAGCCCCAGTCCATGCACAGCTCCCCAGATCTCTTCCATCTGCACCAGGGCTTCCCTGCACTCACTACTTTTGCAACTCCTGTCCCCTGAGGCATAGCTCCAGCTCTCTAGATGCAAAAGGACTTTGTTTGCCAACCCCTGACCTCCAGGCTGTGTGGAAGTCTTCAGCAATCACCCCCAAAATCCCACCTGGGCCACCCAGATCCCAGCTCCAGAGCCCTGTCCATAGTGAGTTGAAACTACCCCCAAATGCATATATACAACCTCTGATCGCATGCGCTGGACGAAGGCGAGGGGACAGGGCTTAGCCAGCTGCTGCTGCAAGATCTCCCAGCCCCATCCCACTGCTCTCCTTCCTTTCTGTTCCTGCCTACGCTGTGGCTGTGTCAAATATTTCACAGAGCTCCTAGGAAAGTGAGACCTTGGGGAAAGAGAGGTGCTAGTAAGTGAATTTGGAAAATGCTTCAGAGGAGGAAAAATAATAAAGTGACTGCTAAAAGTTGTTTACAGCCTACATCAGAACTGGAGAGAAGCTGGAAGAGGTGTTGCAGACAGCAGTTACTTTTACCGAAGTAACACTTTCCTAACACAGAAAAGTATCACAAAAGTTTCCTTTCTTAAAGCTGCCAGGAAACAGATTTAGGGCAGCAACTTGGAGCACTGAGCAGATATCCATCTACTAGATGCAAAGTAAAGGAAATAAAATGCTAAGCTTTCAAGATGAAGCACTGTCATAGTTCAGCCCCGACCGGGACCAGACTACGCAGTCTCTCTCCCACTCCCCCCACCCTCCGAGAGAATAGGGGGAGAATTGGTAAACAAAATAAAAAAAAACAGAAAAAAACTCCATGTGGGTTGAGATTGAACAAAAAGTAAATTTAACAGCAATGACAGAAGAAAACAAAACAGTGATGGAATACAAATACAGTATAATGGCTTACAACAAATCTCCACGCCTAGTTTCTTCCAAGTAGCAGGAGGCTCCCCTCAGCACCCTCCTCACTGATATACTGAGCATGATGTCAGATGGGATGGAATAGCCCTTTGGCTAATTTGGGTAAATTAACCCCAGCTGTTAGCTTATTAGTTAATTATCCCAGCCATAGGGGCTACCAGCTTCAGTTCTGCACCCAGCTCAGGTGAATATGAACTCTATCCTAACCAGAACCAGGACAAGCACTGTCTGGCATTAGCTTCTTGGATGCAAGGCCACAAGCGAGCAGAGTAGCAAGCAAGCCCAGCACAGCCCAAACCCAGCGCCCTGACCCAGAACTCGCCACCCTGCTGGGTCTGGCATTCAACAGGTCACAGCTTACACCACCAGAGAGGCTGGCCCAAGCTTTAGAAGACCAGGATTAAAACCCTTAATGTGCGACTGTCTCTACAGAGATTACTTTGCCTCCTTTTCTTTTCCTACAGGAGGTACAACACTGCCCAGTCTCTGAAAGCGGCAAGAACAGACTCCCAGCATTTTTTTTTTTTTTTTTTAAATAATCTCCCTGACAGAGTCTCCAGGGAGATTTGGAGGCCCTGACTCGCCACCAACAGAAGCAAAAGACAGCAAAATACCACAAAATGTTTGCTGTCCTGGGTTGTGGTTTTAGCCTCAGGAGGATTTCTTTACAGAATTAACTAACATTTAAGTCAATGTTATGTCAAATAGCACAAAAAAAATCTACTCACAATCACATCTTCCTTTGGTATCTCTGACAGCATCCACACACACCTCATGTTCACAGCCTGTTACTTTCTGATGGTTGTCCTCTCCTTGCTTACGCTACAGCTTTGGATCTCAGAAAAGTGAAATGTTGATATCAAATGTGAAATTCATCTGTGTGATGAGATTAGTGAGCTGGTGTAGAAGCTGTCAAACCAAGGAAATGCCTTACAACTGCCATAGTATAATGAAAATATTTTTTAAAACTCTGACAGCTGCAGAGCAAGACAGAAAACAGAACTGCCTCCACCTGGAGACTGTACTCTGTGTGGGTGAGCATCTGCTCCAGACTGTACAGCCAGTCTGAGTAGGGGCAAGCCCTACTTCCAAAATGCTGGATCAACAGCAAACAGGGGCAGGCAGACCATTTTGCTTCCCATTTCCCGGGTGCAAGAAATAAGTCATTACTGCAGTACTGTTTCAGAGGAGGCAGGAGAACTACCAGGATCCCACGTGTAAGTAGCTCCTTGCAAAGGATCAGCCTTGGATGCCTGCTCTCCTCCGCAGCACTCAAGGCTTCAGCTGGGGCAGGATGGACGGAGCCCCACATTCAGCCCACACAAAGCCAAGCAAAGGCGAGTTAGGTAGGAGGAAGCCTCAGCTCATTTGAAGGGAAGCTGGGGAAGACCACCATCCTGCCCAGCGCACAATTTCAGGCTTTTAGACAATGCAGTCTACGTAATGAACATGCTTTTTCGGGAATCAGGAGTCAAAATATAGATGCACATGAAGCTGAAAACTCTGCAAAGTCCATACATACTCAAATTTCCACATATGACTGACAAACAACAACAGACTTTCTTTACAGTGAGGATCAACATAGGTTCTGTTTTGCCACAGTTCCTGGAAAGCTGCTGATAATTTCAGTGAATCAGACTTCGCCTCATTGCAAACGTTTCTTGACTCTAGGAAAGCTCAAGATCTATATGCTTTAGACACTTAGGCAGAGATTTTCACAGGTCACCAGGGAATTTGGATGCTGAGCTCTTGCCAGAAGTTTGAACACTGAAGAGCAAGCACAGGTGAGCAAATATTTGAGGTATTTAACCTCCCCCAAAGGTACCAAAGCTAAGCACCCAAGTGACTAACCACTTGCAAAAACACAAGCCTCAGATTTGAGGAGGTCATTCACATCAGCACTCAGCAGCTACGAAGAGATGTGGGAGCACTATCCAACCTTTGTCTCAGCCTTCAGTGCTTATGAAGTCAGCAAGGCACACTGGGCCTGCAGGGCAGAGCGTGATTAGCTTCAGGGCTTTTACTCACTATTGTGATTTTATATGAAGTGTAAGTGCAAAGGTGGGGGAGGAGGGGCATTCAGTAAGGTTCTGAGGCCGGAGAAAAGATGATACGGCGGTTAAGAGTGGAAGATTGGTATTATCAAATCAATACTGTACAATAAATATAGTAAATGCATGAATCCAGTTAGCTGAGTGGAGTAAGACGAATTGTGGGGGGTACTAGTGAAACAGGAGGATTGCAACAGGCTAAAATTAAACATACCCAAGAGAGAGGGGCAATGAAAGCAATATTCTAAACCAATGGGGTTTTGGTGACTATGTGCAGTTTGAAAACTTAACCTGAGCACAGATGTCATCTCGGCACTTTTGGAGCTTGTCTCCCAGACAGAGTGAACAGGGACAACAGTGCAAACAAGGGACAGGGACAACAGTGCAAAACAGTGGTTTTTTTCCACAAAAAAACCTAATGAAAACACAATGCCAAAATTCTGCAGATGAAGCTTGTTAAAAGCTGTTTGCTAAATACCATTGCACTGCAATACACTGAAAAGAAAGAAAACTATCATTGTAAAGATCTCGCTGCTGGCAGGAGCTTATTAACTTGTGCCACAGCCCACAAGTCCTCAGTGAATACTCAAACAGTTAGATCTAGCAAGGAACTATGAAAATAATGAGAGGAGGCGGCAGCCAGGCTAAGAAAAGAACTAGCTGCCGAGGAGAAACAGGTATTTTGGACAGTTATCAACATTTAAAGCAGGGAACTAACCTAACGTCGAATCAGTCTGTGGGTATCTGTTTGCACTGCGCCATGAGCCAACGGCCGTTACACGCACAAGAGGAGCGGGAAAGCAGCCTGCTAAGCGTTAGTGTCAACCAGGCACTCCAGGGAAAGGGAAACTTCTCTCCCTGAACGTTTAAGGAGAAGCTAATGTAGACTGACTTATGCATGCATTTATTAAAATTTGCTCAGCACTGAGCATTTGAGCTTTTAAGTTTCATGTGCAGCTTGAAAGCAAGGCAGAAGCCAAACTGTTAGGAAGAACACCATCTCTTTAGAGGATTAGGAATTAAGTTAACTGCACATTAGAGATAAAATAGTGGAGTGCTTGTCTTTATTCTTAATAATAAACCATAAGGCATTGAGCTATGCAGCACGATTAACTTCTTTCAACTTCTCACTATTACTGCTGAGACAGCAACATGGTAGTCTTGCAGAAACATTAAAAAATATGGAACGATTACATTAAAATTAAGTTAATTTAGGACAGGCAAAAAAATGCTACATTGCAACCCAGAAGAGAGAAGACTTTTGTTCACCTAAAGAGCAGCCTGAGCACCAGTAGCATTAGAATGAACTCCTCAAAAACAAAGGTAATTCATGGTTTGAAGTGACCAGCTCTGAGGCTTCACATGTTCTTTTGCATCCTTTCTCTCTTTCCTACCTTTCTCTAGAATAACACCACTGCTAATGATGCCTACCAAACTGGTGAAAAGGAGGAACTTGGGAAACCACAGCTGAGGTCTCATCCCCTCCTCCTTTACCAGCTCCACACAGTTTGGAGCTTTGTTTTTTCTTTCACTGGCTTCCCCATTTACAAAACTCTTCTTACAAACAACACACACACACAAAAAAAACCCTAAACCCAAACCAAATAAAAAAAAAATCTAAACAACCAAAACAACACTTAAATCTGTGAGATGCAGAGATACTAAACAGACAGGGACCATTTTCATCATTAGACAATCAGCCCAACACACGCTACAAGATATACAGCAAAATCCAAGATTTACCAAGACCCCTAGGAATAAAAACACTCTCCACAAGACAGAATTCTGTCTTCAATGCATAACTGCAAGCCTTCAACCATTCACTATGGTTCAATGAGATACTTCGCTTATTCACTTGTACCTTTACCTGATTTAGGATGACTGAAGTAAGAAAAGGAACAGAGTAAGCCTCCTCACCCTCCTCTTCCTCCAAGCTTTAGCTGCAGCTGTAGCTTATGAGCACACTTTCTTCCATGCTATCACCTCCCAGCTGTGGGAGAAGCTTACCTGAAAGGCAGGCAAAGCTACTGGTTTGAGCATCCATCAAAGCGCTCCTTTACTGCTTGAAAAAGTTGGGCAACAATTAAACCACTGAAAAAACTCTGGCACCAAAGCCCATCCTGTTAAGGCAAAGCTGTATCCTTGTTTTTGCACAGTCTCTGTTGTTTCATACCTGGTTAGTGAGCCATCTTTTTCTGTGTTACAGACATTACCAAAGGTGACTCAGCTCCTCTTGGAGCAAATCTAAACAAGCAAATAGCCCCATAGGGAACAGCTGAAGTCAGCACGGCACAACACGCAGCAGCTGCTTTCAGGTGAAGCCTCCTCTTGGTGTGGTAGACAGCCATTCCCCTTCAACGTCTTATTTCTGCAGCTGTGTCAGGTCCTGAGCAAAGTCTCACAGCCCTTTCAGCCAGATATGACGTGCTACGTGTGCCATGCTGGAAGACGTGCCTTGGCCAGGCGTACGAGTCTCACTGAGTACTGGGAGCTTTGCGGTGGCTTTAGGCGTTACAGCTCAGCTGCAAACAGGGCTCAGTACCGTACGCACACATTCAGCGTGCCAGGCTGTGCCCTGAGGTGTTTGCCACCTAAGCCCACAAGGCAGACTTAGAGCTGCTGTAAATTTTCCAGGAAAACATTGGGAAAAAAAAAGCAATGAACCAAAATGAAGATGCTTCCTGGAAATGTACTAGCTTCCAACAACACGGGCAAGTTTCCCCATACACTCTCCTAGTGGCCTACAGGGATTTTACAGCATCACAGGCAGAGCAGACACATAAATTACCTGAGAAGGCTTTTGGTTTAACTACTTCAAGATCACTATCCTTAGGAAACTCGTGTCTACTGAAGTTGGCAGTTCTTTCAAATCTGTGGTCTGTGCACGGCTCAGAGAAGCAAGTCTTTGGTCAAATTTCAAAGGAAAATATCTTCATTAGCAACTACTTTGGGTTCCTCTGGACTGACAATGTGTCAGTATTTTGGGAACCTGCAAGTCTGGTTACTGGAAAGACCCAGTTCTTGACTTAGCAGCCCTGAGAAACTTGGCTTCCTCTGGAATATGCACTGCAAAATGGGGACTCACAGAGAGCTGAACTCTGCCTCCTGAAGCTGGTACAGTCCAGCTTTCGGTGTACTCTGCTGGCAGACAATCTCAGACTGTGGCTGCACTGGGGCTTTAGAAACCATTACTTCATTTTGGGTAGAATATTTCAAAATGTAATTTCCTGTTTTGTCTTTTAAAGTTATCAGAAGAGTTTTGTTCTCCAC
>JAAGAY010004222.1:0-44767 GCA_011801015.1 Ardeotis arabs | reverse complement strand
TGTTTTCTCCTTCTTAAATACGTTATCGCAGAGGCGTTATCACGGGACATTCTGCTACCAATCGGCTCGGCCTTGGCCAGCAGCAGGTCCGCCCTAGGCCCGGCCGAGTCCACTGAACAAAGGGGAGCAACTTCTAGCAGTTTCCTACAGAAGCTTCCACCTTAGGCCCCCCCTCACTAAACAAAACCACAACAGGATCCTTTTCAAAAACCTGCTAGTTTATGTTCTTTTTAGCATTTCCCCATTCCTTCCTAATGAATGTTTTAAATGCTAACAGTGTACATGTCATATTCCAATGGTTAAGGTGTATGAAAAGTATGCATATGAATTGAGAATTATTTTTACAATCTTTGTGTTATGAAGTAAATGATATATTGATAAGAAAACATATACGTGTTAATCTCAGGAATAAGAACCATAACATTGATTTGCAGGAATGTGTTCTAATCATTTCAGAAGCATAAACATGTGGGACCGTTACCACACTCTCAGGGCAAAATGATGGCAAAAACAGGACAAAAAGAAAGACAAGAAATACCATAGGACTGTAGCATCAAAGGAGAGGAACAGTCCTCAAGACCTCAGCTCCTCTGTGCAGGCATTTATTCTGATCCATGGTGACCATTTTTGTGTGCTTTGTAGTACTTCTACTCCGGTTAAGGGCGTTACTCATAGTCTCAGTATCTGTGTGGAAAAGCAGTATACAGTAGTGGTAAGACCATTGGAGCAGTCTTGCAACCTTTCTTAAGCTTAAATTCCTGGCTAACAGCATGCTTCATGCCATTGTATCAATGGAGTGATGCCTCTGTTGCTTTGAAAAGGAAATAATTATACGTGTAGAACACCTCTACTCCGTTATTTCAGTGAAACAGCAATCAAGAACAGTGCCCATGGTTGTGATAAGGCCTCATTTGCAACAGACTGCAAAAATTTACTGAGCCACAAACCTCAATTATCGACAAAGATCGGATAACTGTTCTGTGCATTCTAGAAAGGAAACCCTATTTGTTTCTCCTGTTGACTTATTTACAGAGATTAGAGGATGGTACATTAATGAAGTTACAAAAAAACTCACTTTGCTAACCATTTCTGTTGTGCAATTTGTGAGCAGGTTTCTTAGGTATCATGGTGAGGCAGGGTGTTCTCCCAGATAAAATATTAGTAAGAAACAGTTTCTAGAAACACAACTAATACTTAATGATAAACATGAATAGCTGCTGAGAAAGCCTACCAAATTAAATTATAATATATTTTCTCTCTCTTGAATCCCTCAGATCAAGGCTGGGTAGTTTAGTGAAGAGATGCTTGAGTCCTAGGATTTCTTTTAAATACAGGAGGAGCTGACTGAAATTCTGTGACTTGCCCATTGGATTGTAACTCACACTACTGACAGTTTTGCATCTTGGACATTGAGATGTTTAAGTTACCTCCACAGAAAGAGCTATGTTTGTGTTATAGCTATTCATTGACTGAAATGTCAGGTAGCACTAGCTTAGGTGTGGTACCACAAGAATATATCTGTACAGCTTTTTGCCTTAGTCTGTTTTAATGTGATAGTGCCTGTATGAGTTTGCAAGCGTGTATCTGTGGTAAACATAGGGTCTCTGCACTGTGCCTTGCACTGTAGGCATGCTTTCTATGAGTTAGTGATCTTAATTGGCCTTAAAATCAATAAATTTATGTGTGAAAGACTAAGAACTCTTCAAAGAAAGAAAAGGCAAGATTTTTCTGCACTAGTGAAATCAACACTGGTCATGAGAAAAGTGAAATGGATCATAAGCAAATTTTTTGAGGGGCAATGTTCTAACTTAAATAATTTCAAGAGTAGGCAGTGCATAGGAAGCCCAACAAGTAGTTCCAAGTTGGGGAGAGAGAGGGGGCTGACTGAAACATGAGTTCTTTGGAGCAAGAGATAGAAATAAATTGCGTATTAGACCCAAGGACTTCTTATTTATTTAAATGAGAGAAATTTAAATGTATTTTAAAGAAAAAATACAAAGAAATAGGTAGAGAGGACAAAGCACTAGATCCTAATCCCAAGCTTAAGGAGACAGCAGGGCTGACATTTTGTTTCTGTGCTGCACAAAAACATGATTAATATAATTATTCTAGGACTTCAATGAAATCTGAGCAGGTTAGAGTCACAGCTGCATGCCTTTGAAATAAAAATGTGTCTAGGGGAATGGGCTGTAATGACTTTGTTTCTTCTTGTCTGCCTTGACATTGGAAAATAACTGATAAAGCCTATTTTAGGACATCAATTATTAAAAATATTGAGCTATTTATTGGTTGTTTTTTTATGGAGGGCTATAGTTCTGTTCTGGCTTTTTAAACTTTGATAGTAATTTCACAGTACTGTTTTCAGAGCCAGATACTGTATTTTGTATCTGTCAGCATAATTCCATTGACTTGAGTGGAGTGACAGTGATTTACATAACCTGTTAAACTCATCTCATTTTATCTTGAAAGCTTATCATCAATGAAACAATAAAAGAAGAGAAAGATGCACAAAAATTACTTGATGACATTTTCTCTGATTGAAATGTTATATAGTAATTGTGTTTGTATGGCATCAGTAAAGCCAAATATCAGGTTCCTGGTCTAGAGGAATTCTCCTTTGAAGACACAGCAAATTCAGTTCCATGCAAAGCCAGTGGAGAATATAGCTGGCCTGCTAGCTGCAGCAAAGTGAATATGAGTAGCTTTTTGTACTCAATTGATCAAGGTGCTTCTTCCTTTTTTGGATACTTAAAATGTCAATGAGAATGTTTTGTGATCTAGAGAGAAAGTAAATAAGCTGAATATCAGTCTTCCGTATTTTTCCATGGTTTAAAAAAGATGTGAGTAGTACCGTTTACACTTCTAAAATACAATGAAACCCAAACTTACTGCCTCATAGTCAAAGGTCTTCTTAAGGAAAGCTTGCGTTTCTTTATTATAACTAGGACTTGATAGAGAATTATATGTCTGCCTAAGGACATTGATGGAATAACAGTAATAGGCTTTTAATTATTGCTCAGCTAATTTCTTTAGCTTTTTGTAGGCTATCACATGACTTTTTTGTGTGTTAACTGGAGTATTATTGAACTGTAGCAAAATGAGAACAAAGGATTTATTTTCTCTATAAAACCAGTTGGAGTTTGGCAGGTTTTATTTTATCTAAAGATAAATAATTAATTAAAAAAATAAAATCTCTCCCTCCTGTTTTATACTGACAAATTTTTCTTGATGATAATAATTTTTAAAATATATAGAATATTAAGTTCTAACTTTGCCAAGCATCATTTTTATACTGAACGTCTCACAAGTATTCTCTGAAATTTGGTGGCAGTTGGAAGTCAAGACAAATATGTTTCTAGATTATAAAGTGGAGAAGATGTCACTTCTTTAAAATAGTTTTTCTAATGCATATCTATGCTATTGAAACAAACATTTTTAAGACTTGAAATACTTTTTACTACTGTTACTCACATTTTTTTTAAATGCAAGTTAATAGTCAGACTTAACAGTTCATTTATATACAGGTCTGTGGCATTGTGTGTGTGCTTTTCTTGATCTTCTGGTAATCTATAGCCCACCTAAGCAGAGTGTCATCCTCCAGATGGGGAGAGTAAAAAGGTGAATGTGGTTTTAATAAAGAGAAGAGATAATGCAAAAGGGGAAGTGGAAGGAATGAGTAAAGAAAGGAGATGTAAAAGCAGAACCTTTGGCTTTGCCACTTCAAGGAATCCTGGGATATGTTTGCATGATAGGGCTTGCAAGCAGACACAAGTTTATTTTGCCTGCAATTTGGAAGAGGTTGTGTATGAGCTTTTTCTTATTTGGAAGCTACATAGCAGTGCTAAGCCTGCAGAACATACCTGAGGATTAATCCAAATTGATAGTACTTTTTAAAATGTTCTGGACAGTTTTATGACTATCAATAGTATTTTAAGCTTTTTAAATCAGCATATTGCTCAGATCTAATTTTATGATAAATAATAAGCTTCTAGCCAACAGTAACCAAAACAGTCAGTTCCTCCCCAATATAGTACTCCAGAAACAGAAATATGCCCTGAACTTTTTCAAAGAATGAGTTTTCTTTGCTAGAATAAGGATAGCTGTCTAAGTAATTGATGTGACTGATTTCTGCAGGTGGATACTTTACTGTGTAATACAAGAGTGTACGTCATGTAACACAGCTAACTTTGAGCTCCAAGCAGACACTCTGCTGCTGTGCTAGCCCACAGTAGAGTATGAAGAGTAAGTGATATAATCATATTGAAACTAAATAAATTTTTTGCTTATGTCAAATTTTTATCAGTTGGAAAACTATTTTTAAATGTCATTTAAAAAATGAATGCAAATCAAATAAAACACTTATCTAGCATCATGAGTTCTCCATTATTCTATGTCATTGAATTTACATGACAGATTTATTAAGCTTTCTTAGTTCACCCTTGGAATTGGTATACACAGTCCTATTGAGATGTAGGGAATGTAGAAAAGATGATTATAGATAATCTTTTGTGTTGCTGTGTCAGGTGTATTATTGCATCTTTTAGTAGATAAGCTTACAAATATGTCGTTCTTGCTTTTTTTTCAGGCTGTTAAAAAGTCGAGCACAGAAACCACAGTTACTGTAATATAAGAATCAACCACATAACCTGAATTAAATGCACATACTCTTATTAACATATGTCAAAACATTATATTTATATCTCAAAATTGAAATAAACAGTGATATAAATAAATAACTGTGAATTCTTGTTTTCCATGTTTTTTTCTTGGTCAAGAGATGGAGAACAGAATTTCAATTTCCATTTCCAAAAATATTATGATGGATACTTGAATAATTCTGTCATATGTTGGTTGTAAATAGTTGTTTAAAATATTTGTATAAAAAGCCATAAGTTATTTTACAATTCCTTGTATTTATTGTGTATGCCTCTGTTTTTGAGACATATCAAATCTTAAGGTGTGTTCTGAGATAACTGTATTCCACATATTACTTGTTAAATCTGACAAGATTCATATTCTCTTTCAGGAGACGCTGATAGATTGGTGTGATGAAAAGGAACTTAATTTGATTTTAACAACTGGAGGAACAGGGTTTGCACCACGAGATGTCACTCCAGAGGTGAGATAGGTAGTTCTTAATAAGAAAAATCTACCCTTTGGTGTAGAAATGTATGAGTCTGTGGGAGGGGAGCGATGTTTTGTTGAAATTTCCTCTGTGACTTTACTTTGCAGTATCTCTGGGCAGTACAAGTGATGTGCAACTCAGAAGTAGAAAAAGCAGTAGGGAATATAGCACAAGAGATTTACTCTGACCTTGGGTTCTGACCCAAAATGATTTCAAAACTAAGATATGGCATAGTGTAGTGGATTTGCAGTCCCTTTACAAAACAAAATTCTAACAGCTTTTTGGCATAATTTTCCTTAGCACTGCAGTACGACACTGCTAAGCGAAAGCATGTGGCTTTTCTTGTGTCCTGCACAAGGGAAAGTGGGATAAGAGAGATCCCTTAATTCTCCCTTGCAGGCTACTGCATTGACAACTACTGCATTATAGGTTACAGTGTGAGAGGCGGAAAGTAGGGGGAAAAAGTTCCGTGCAAAGCTATAATTGCTTCACTGGACACCACATTGTCAAAAAAAGCTAAACAGACACAGAGATGGAGGTGACTTGCAGCAGTAAACATTGCACAGGAAATCTGGTTACATTCCATTTGTAAGGGGCTAAGGTAAGAAGGGGAAAAAAAAGAGGAAATTTTACCTGATAACTTCATGGCCATGAGTTGTAATATGAAATGAGTGTGCGATTGCTGTTGAAGTATTTTGGTATTTGTGGTTCCAAATGAGATTAATATTAACTTTTAAAATCACATGCTTTTTTTGGTTTGCTTGTATTCACAAAAGGGCAGAATTAAGATTGCCTGAAGTGTTTATTTCCATAATTCAGCATATTTCGATTTCTCTTAAGTGCACATGTAACTTTTCAATTGCTTAGACTTTCAACTTAGAGTTGGTTTGAGTTCATGATAACATCTCGACAATGCTTTTTACATACAAATGTGTTCTGTCAACCATGGCTGCGTTTTAACTTTTTTTCATTCCGAATCTAAAAATATTTTTAATTTGTTGTATAACATTTGTATAACTAAACAAACATGTAAAGAAAATGCTCCTGTATGTTGCTTCTGACGTTTTAGATTACGTGCTAGAAACCTTAAGTAACTAAAATCTAAGGGTCTGTGTTATCAGAAAATGGGAAAAATATAAGATATCCACAACATGCTAGCTTATGAAACTGAATTTGCAGACGGTTCACTTTGTTAAAGCAACATAGAAGTGAAAAGTGTGTTAGTTGAATTGGTCTCTTACTTGCAAACTAACTTAATGGTTTTGAAGGTTGTATTCCCAGCACTGTGTAAAAGGAGGGCTGAATTTCTGCTTCGGTTTTCCTGATTTGTTACCTTTATGCAGAGTCAATCCTAGGCAGCATTGCAGCCAGTGCCAAAACTTAACCACAGACTCTCAAGCAGCATTTGGGACAAGAAATAAACAAATGAGAACTCTGCTCATAAACACCTAGTGTTTTCCTTACATTGCTTCATTGCTGTTCCTCAAACTAATTAAAGACAGGTGGTGATGATTTGTTTGATTGGCTTTGATGTTGCAGTGAGCCATTTTAAAAATTATCCAAGTTGTTGAAGCATCTTTAGACTATATAAAAAAACCATATTAATATGAAAATCATCAATAACTTACCTTGATGAAAAAATGTGTTGTTTTTAAACATAAGAGGTATACAAGTTTTTCACTGGTTATAGCAGAATTAAGTGTTCTGACTATCAAATTATTCCCTTACTTTAAAAGAATTTATAAAGGACAATATTTACTCACTTTTCACTCAATTAAGTTGGATTAACTTGCAAGGCTAAATTTAAATCATAGTGGAGAGACTGAATCCCAGGTTTTATTACGAAGTGGCATGATAAGGTTCATTCTTATGACTGGGTTTGTTAGATCATTCATTCAAACAAATGTTTTTAAGGGAAGACAATTAGTTTGACAGTATGTGTCATAACAAAAACATATGCAGAAGCATAAGCTTTGGCCCCGTATTTTATGTCTTTTGGGTCATTAAGAGAGCCAATTCAAAATGGAGAAATTCATTATATCAACATGAAATGTGCAATAGCAAGCCTTACGGAAAACTTGGATTGATGTAGGAAGTGGTTTTAATCTATTCTGTGTGTGGTGTTTGTCCAGCATGCTCTCATTACTGAACTGATAATGAAATGATGTGATCATGACATTGTGCCATTGAGATGTCATCTTTAAGACTTGATTTTAAAACTGATAATAACTGAATCTGATACTGGAAGACATTTTAGCATTTTTCCTGAGAGCAGAGTGAATAGTCCCTCAGGTCATATTTCAGCTGGAATGATTCAGTCCTCCTTCTCCTATACTTTTGATTAGAAAACACGTTTTTCTGCTTTCTTTTCTGAGCATAGGTACATAATTGCTCTTGTACTGTACAAGGTAAAGCTGGATCCTGAGAGTATCTACAGCCCAAAGAATTAATATGAATTTAATTTTGTAATTATTAAATTGAAATTAAGTGTGTAGCGTAATATATCTATTTAAAGTAACTTCTTGAAACTTCTGAAATTTATGATTAAGTTTAAAAAAAAAATTACTCAGTTTCTTCACTTACTTTGTCTTTTGAACATTGTATCAGAATCATACCAGGTTATTGCAGTTGTTTCAATGATATGTAATGACTTTTTTCTTGTAATAGAACAGGTGATATTAGGGGTATCCACAATGTCTGATTTTCCTTACCTGTCTCTGGTCCCTAAATTTATAGCCTTGGTCTAGTCAGTGGGAGGGGAGAAGCTTTTGAATTATTTACTGTGGTTCACATTTTGAGGGGCAAGGTTCAATTGAATTAAGCAGTGTGATTATCCTTCGCTTTCTTATCTGTGTGACCAGAAGTGATGAAATGGATATGGGTATTTAAAAAACAAAGTTCACCCAATGGATGGCAGAATTTGAAAGAAACTGTCTTGTAGATGTTATTAATGAATGCTGTAATTCTTCATCTGTCATGACAGTTGATGGTACTTTGCATTTGAACTAAAGCGGAAGTGTAGGCTTGATCTTGTAAATACAGCCACTTTTTTTTTTTTTACTGTCTTATTTTACCTATCATTTATGAGAGTAGTGTTTAAATCCATGCTGGAAATGCTCATAGTCTGCTTGTTGATTTAAAAAGTGTTTGTTGCTGGACAGAGATCAGGGCTTTACATATGGCCAAAGTTAAGTTATTTAGGGAACTTTTGGTTTTTATTTCCAGAAGCAAACATTTTTTTCCTTGGAACTACAATACTTCAGTGGTAAACAGTTACAGATCTTACAGAGTGTTAATGATAATATAGATTAACTTTTGTGAAAATATTTAAATAATGTGGCAGCATTTTTATTGATCACTAGATATTCTTTGATATAGAAATGTATTTTTTCTATTGCTATCAGTCAATAAAAGGGAGAAAGGAAAAATGTCACGTATATAGCTGTTTTGCACAGTGTTCTGTCTTCTCTTTTTTTACATTTATTCTTTTGCAAAATTGTACATCCAAAAAATTCACTTGTCTGCCCCTAACAGTCTTCAAGCTGTTTTCTTATCCTTCATCTCTAGTGTGACTTGCAAGTCTTGTTTGCTCCCCTACAATGCTAATTTTATGCACTTAGGTAATAGCAATAGAAGTCAATTTCTTGTGCATTGATTGATGCTAGACATCCTTGAGCTGTGTTACTGTGTATATTCACAAATAGTTCAGCCACACTACAGATAATTGTCAGTCCAAAATTTTAAGACAAGATTTTAGAAGAAGTGTAGAAGAGCTCTTTTCCATCACGTAAAACCAGGTGTTTCCTTGCAGTCTTCCTCCTTTTCCAGTGCTCTGGAAAAATTAGGAATGCTCCTTTTGATTCTTGCTGATTATATTCTTCAATATTTATAGACTATTTAAAAATGTATTTAGGTACATACTTGTTTTCGTTTAATCTGACAATCTATGCATGTTGTTTGTTCTTTTATCAAAGTTCTCTAGTCCATGAAAATGAATTCTTCTTTGTAACTCCCTCCTATTTGTCAGCATTTTTTTTTTTTAAAAGCATGCTAGAATGATCAAAATGCTCCAAACCTAGCCACACAAAAGCCATGTCTGGCGAGAAGGAAGTCACTATTCTGCTGTGATATCAAGCCTTTGTATATTCAATTCAAAATTGCACCAGCGTTTTTATAATCATTACCAATTGCAAATTTTCCATCACCTGGATTTTTCCAGTTCCTTAAGATGTCTTTCTCTATTGCTGTTTCCCAAGTTTCTCCATAGAACTTAGTGTGAATCTTTCTTCAAATTCCGTTTTATTTTTACAGAGTATTTTAATGTCTATATCCTTCTATTTCTCTGTCCCAAGTAGTGCTGACAACCCTCTTAATCTCTGGTTTTGTAGTTTTCATGTGTTCTGTGAGTTTTCTTCCCATTCAACTTTGTTAATAAAATCAGATGCTTGTGACACAACAGGTTATGTCACGTTATAGCCATATTCTCACAACACGTTTCCCCCAGATTAACCCAAATCTACTGAGACATTTCAAATAACAACTTTAATTTAGCATGCAATAATTTAAAATAGAAATAATAGGTAGGTTTTTTCATCCTCCCTGGTTCAAATAGTGCCTTTCCAGACCAGCAAGATTTCTAGTATTGTTCGTTGTGGATATGCGAGTATTCTGTTCTTCTTCAGCAGTATTCAACTCTCTTAGTGTTGTCGCCGGGCCAAAAGAAACTCATTTTCTTTTTACAAACTATCACTTTGGGATGGCTGCATAGTGAGGAGGAATGAAGTCTTCATCTGACTTGGGTCATTAGTCACTTTGTGACAGGAATACTATGAAATCGTACAACCTCTAATTACCCAGGCTGCTGTTTCAGTTTTTCACCCTTCAATATTCAAGGTACCCTGCAATTTAATAACCTTTTCTGCTTATTTTGGTACTCTATCTAAGGCTCTAGTTTTTTGTATCTCTTAATGGAGGTCTTATTCCCTGTTAAGTTTGATTTTTGTGTAGAGCTATTGTATAATGAAGTGTGCTGTGTATGTATGATCTCAGATCCTGTAACTTGCCATCAGACCTTTTGAGAGCTCTTGTTCTCTGTATTTCTTAGAAAATTATGTTTCCAACCCAGCTTACTCCTAAAGGGTCTGAATTATGAAACTTTGCTAGGTGCAACTAGACAACAAATATGCTTAAAGGGAATAGACTGCTCTGTGACAGACTCCTTCCAAATTGGGTGCTACTCTATTAGAAGTTTATCAGCAACTCTGTAAGGTACCATTCACTTTTTCTTGGTCTTCCAGACAGTTTCTAGCTTATATGATTAGGTCTTTATCCAGTCTGCTTTAATTTTTCAATAAAATTTATTGTTTGAAGTGCTGCATTTGGTGTTATAAAAATCCAAATATATTTGTGTGCCATATTCATTTAATTAAAAATTCTCTAATGAGATTTTAAATCTTATATTTGGAAGGCATGTTATTATAGCAGAATTGGTATATTTAGTTAGAGAACACTCTTCACTGAACGACTATTACCAGTTTCTTCAAGAAGCAGCAGTATACAAATTATTTGCACTACACAGTACACCATCAGGTTACAGAAGTACCTGCGTCTCGGGAAATTCCAAACTGGTTTAGCTGATTTACAAAGTGCTAAAAAGTGCGCTTTCTCTTCTCTTGTTTGAGTTTCTCAGGAAAATTTGGTAACATGCCAGCATCTCTGAAGAGCCTGGTTGTACTATCAGCAACTGCAGTCACTGCATGGAAATACCTGCGAGCTACCAGGACAGCTATACTGAGAAATGTGAGAGGCAAGGAAGCCAGCTCCCGTTTCAGCTCCATTTACTGGAATATCAGAGGTTAAACAAAAAAAAAGAAAAAAGCCCCTCACCCCACCCCAAACCCTCAACAAAGAAAAAACAAAACAAACAAAAAAACCCAAACCAAACCAAAAACCAAAACAAAACACTCCACCAAAGGAAGGAGAAAATATATGCAGAGAGAGCATTCCTGGAAAATGCTAATTTTGATAAATAAAGAGGACTTGGTAAACTCTTGATGAACTCTTGATATTCTGCTACATGAACACTGAATTTGAACATGTCTTCTTGTCTGTGTATCCAGCTAAGATATTGGATTGAATGAGTGCATGCCTCTCAACTTGTTTCTGCCTAGATTTCCCAACATAGACAAGTATGAAGATGGGGGGGGGCGGGGAGGGGGGGATAGGAACACAGAGGATACTTTTATCTCTCTATATGGGATTGATGTGTCTGAAATGGAAAACTGCGTATTTTTCTGACATTCCCATTTTAAAAAGTTTCAAATGTCACAGTGGATATAGAAAAAAGGTCAAAAAAAATGTATGGTGGTTAGGAGAGATGCTTTCTGTGAGAGTTACACAACTCTGTTTATTTTATCCTAAAGAATACTCGGAAATAGCTTGTACCTTCTTTGGGAAATAATAATACAAGGTATATACTGTATTACTGTTATTAAAATACTGTATTTTGTTTAAGAAATAATAATGTAGGGTACCAACAACTTTCTTAGTGTACTGAAGAGAATTGTACCAATAGCTGGTATTAGGGAGCTTGAGCCAGACAAGTCTAATAAAAAAGTCATCATAATGGAAGTTTCCTAAAGAAGAGCTGTGTTTTCTCATTTAATCCTGTCGAATCAAAAGTGGTTGATTGTGAGAGAGATGTCTGATAAAGTCAGGTTATCTTGGACTTCTTACAGTAGTCGTGGATGATGTTTATGGGTTATCCTGTGCGGAAGGCCAAACTAGATTCTAGCTTTATGTTCTGTATATGTTAAATTAGAAGATAGTTTGAATCAAATGGATCCTAAAATGAATGAATAAGCAATTTTATTTCCTGCATCCAAAAGGATTACATTAATTGCTTCTCCATTTCTTTTTTGAAAATGCAAAACTCTAATGTGTTAACCTTCTGTGTAAAGTCATCCGACCGTCATATCCTAAGGATAATACTAATAGAATTCCTATTGAGCAGTCGAGTATTTTTGCCTATTTGAGGATCAACTTTTATTTGCTTTATCTTAGTTTTCCTTAATACTCTCAACTAGCAAGTAGAAGTTTGGTTTTTCTGTCTTTCAAACATGTATGAAATGTTTGCAAGCTCTGCTGAAAAGAATAAAACAATAGTACAACAGCAGTAAGAGATTTGAACGTTTCATAGAATGAGAAGTAAAGCCACAGTAACAAGCCAAGGAATCTCACTTTTTAACGTTAAATTTTGCAATTAAGTTTTTTATTCCAAGGTAATTTAAAAATGCTGGTTGGAAGAAGACCTAGTATACCCTGTGGGTGGACAAATGGTTCATATTCCAGTGATCCCAAATACTTTCAAAAATGCACTCAAAAGAACAATATGATTATAATTTACTTTTTATCAGAGTAAAGAGAGGGATTCTCCTCTTGACATTACTGATGCCTTTTAGCTGTGTTTTCACTGTACGGACCACAGCTCGTACAGACATCTCTCTGTTAGTTTAAATTAACTGACTTGGCTCCTGTTAGTAGTGTAGATGCAACACTGGATAGATCTTGCAATCCTTTTTCTGTCAATAGAGGAGAAAAATATGCCTATGATAGACCTTCTGCATAATGAAAATTTAAATTTGGAACTTTTGGAATTTTTTTCCTTTTAGACATTTCTAAAAATAGTTTCTGTTAAAACATCTCTTCACAGAAGATGACAGGGAAATGAACAAAATTAAATGTCAAGTTAAGGCAAAATAATCTTGAAAACATTGTCAGGCCTGTAATTATGCAGTTCTTACCCTTAATGTTTTTTTTTTTTTTTTTTTTTTTTTTCTGGTCACGGTCTATTACAAAGAGTTTAATAAAAGCTCAATAGGGAGAAAATTAACAAAGAATGTATAGACATGTTAGAAAGACTTCTCTGAGAAGGCAGCTTAAAGAAATCATAACTAGAGGGCAAACACCAATTTGGATTTCAGATGTATCAAAAATTGAGTGAGTTAGTCCTTTTGACATAAGCACACCAGAATAGCAAAATGACTCACTATTAAAATAGTTGATCATTAAAACTAATACTTATTAAAGAGCAGAGAATTTCTCATTTGCTCCTTGCCTGCTGTGTAGGAGCTCTTCCAGTCACTAAGTGGAAAGAAACAAGAAGCGTTTGGAAAGCAGCTGGTTTCAGCAGTTATTCTTAGTATTGTAACCGGTCCTTTGCTTGCTTCTGCTAATTGCTACCACGTGGAGCAGTGAAGCCTTAGCAAAATGTTAACTCAGTATAAATACTGGAGTTGCAAACCAAGATGAGTATTGTCACTCTTGGGCATGAAAGTCCTATCAATTATGGACAAGTAAATAATTACTTTTTAACCTTAATTTAGACCATTCACAGGTATTTTAGCTTCTTGACACTTCATTAATATATTCTTAATCATTTTGTATTGAGAATACCCAAATTAATAGTGAGGTGCATAATCTACTGTTGACTGTTTATTATTGATATTTAAACTTCCATTAGATTTTGAAAGTCCATATTTTCTTCCACAAACATTTTCTTATGGTTTGCTGAGATCAGTTTGTCATAGTTCATTTTCATTGAGCCTTGAAAGATTTCTCTTTAGAGAGAAGGTGCTAGCAATTTTGTTCTTGATGTGGTGAGGTAACTGTAGCTGCTACTGGCCACAAAATCACAGGATTTGATAAAACTGCCAAGGCATGCTCTAAGTACCTCGTGCTCTGTAGTATTGATATCTGTGCTGGTTGCATCACTGTATGCTCTTCCTGGCTGGTTTAAGCCATCACTAATCGTATGATGGAAATCTCTTGGTCTCCTCTGCCTAAATTTCCTGTCATTCTGTTCTAAGCCCAGATAGTAATGTTTGATACAGGAAAGTCTGAATATGTTCTGTGACCCCAATTTCTAAATTTGAAATTATGTTAGCCTCTATTATTCATGAGCCTTGCTCAGCTATAATGAGAATGAGTGGCTGATACCCAGAGGATCAGAATAAATAATGTTCTGTCAGCTTAGCCTATTACTACTGTATTCCTTAAAAGCTTTGTTGCATGTGAGTACATGGCAAATTCATGTGCCTTCTGTCTCTGTGACCTTTCCAAATCCTAAATCAGCAGTGCACAGCAGAACTAATGATCCTTTGTTGTGTCTAAGGTTCTCTACAGTTTGCAAGAGAGGGAAGAGTTGGCTTCTTGTTGCATATTATTGCCTTATCAAAGTGAGATGAGTGAGATACAGGTTTCCAGTGTTACCATAAGATGTTCATGTGCAGCCCGATAGGTACACACACAATGTGGATTTCTAAGAGGACAGAAATAGTGAAGTTTGATTCCTCGTTGATTGACTTTTAGTTACTAAGAAGATACTTACTGAATAAAAAGACTCATGACTGAAATGACAGATAAGTTGAGTTATGGAATTTTGTTACTGCTGAGATTCTCTCTAACATTCCAGAGTTCATTATATGTTTCTGAAATAGAGCAGCAGCTATGATTTTTGAAACATAGTTTAATTTGTTTAAAAAACCAAACATGTTAAATAACAGACTGCTTAAGTTAAAGAGATGAGGAGATTCAAGGTTAAAAAAGGTGTTGATAAGTTTCATACTTTTGCAACTTTTGCTGTAGAAGAGGGTTACCCCACAAGACTCATAAGACTGAGTCTTCTCATTAGAGTGTGGGTGTATCTAAGCCAGATTCAAACACTAGCCTACACTAGTGATGAGTAACAGTTAATTACTTCTTCAGTATATCTCACAAATAGCCGGCATTGGCTAACAGGTACTCCTGTTCATCTTCACAAGCTATTTTGCAGTGGATATGGGAATGAGCTCACAAGACCATCCCCTTTCCCCTCTTATACACCTTGTGCTAGAGGTAAGTGTGGTTTCGGGGAATAAGGGTGGGATGTCATGAGATGAAAGTGATGTGGGCTTTTTCGCAAACCTCAATAAAGGCGTGTATCTGGGGATGGGCAAAGATTCAGTTGAATTCTTATTTTTTGCCCAAAGAGGTTACCCAGTCCTAAATTGACATGCTTTCCTTGAACTGGGAGTCAGAAATCCCTTTTCTCTTCTGTTTTTCTGCTGCAGAAATTCCCAACATTCCCATTATGTGGGCTCCAGAGAGGGGTAAGCAACATCTTCAATCCCACCCAATCATTTCCAAACTAATTCTTTGCTAGTATTTTTTTTTCTTTTTTTAATCATCATCAAAAACAGTTTTTAGACACATTTTTCCCATTTGTTTGATTTTCTTGTGGATTCTCATATTTTTATTTTATAGGAAGATCCCATGGCCTCCCCAAGTGCTAGGGTCAGACTCATCTGCTGTTTCCATTTGTGTGCTATTCTCCTGTGGATTTTCATGGTTCACTCTGGTCTAATATTACCAGAGGGTGAGCATCTAGAATCTTGGGACTGTTTCACTCATGGTATCCTAAGTTACTGAAAAAGCACTGCCACCCTGCTGCCCTGTCAATCAGTTGGCAGGCTTATGTTTTGTCCTTGCTGACAGTCGCATCGGATTATTCATGGGCTTTGGTCTTTTGCTGCCTTGCCTGTCTGAGGACTGCCTGGCATTCACCACTCTCTTTTATTCTCTCTACTTGCTGGCTGTGTGGCATTGTCCTCCTGAAATCTTGGTCCTTTGCCTGACTGTCTGGCACTACCTCTTGACCAGCTGATTGCTTGACACTGACTACCTGCTGCCCTGTCGATCTGTTGAACAGCATGTATCGCCTCCTTATTGTCCTTTCAATCTGACTGCACACGGGCATTGGCCTTCCGCTGCCCTGTCTCCTGCTCTGAGTGCCTGGCGTCACCTTTCCGCTGAGTGCATCTGCCGACTTTGCAGAACTGCTCTTCTGCTGCTTGGCACACCTGCTGACTGTTTGGTACTGCTTTATCGACTTGCTGAATGTCTGGCATTTTCCTCCTGCCTTTTCACCTGCTTCTTGATTATAGTGTCCCCTTGCTGCTCTGTGAGTCTGCTTACTCACTGGTACTTGCTCTTTTGCTGTCCTGTCCACTTGCTTTTATGCCTGGCATTTCTATCATATTGTCCTGCCCACCTGCCTAGATTTTGTTTCTAAATATGCACCAGTCTGAAAAAAATTAAGAAGAATTGTAAGAAATGAGGGGAAAAAAATTGTCTGGCTCCTTCATGATCTGATTCACTTCAACATACCAGCCAAAAACTGATCTCAGTGCCAGCATCCAGCTTTTTCATAGAACTGCTCAAAACCATTTCCCTTCTTAAAAAAACAAACAAACAAACAAAAAAAAACAAACAGAAAAAAAAAAAAACCTGAAAAAAGCCCTAACCCTGTTCAGTAATACTGTATTCAGTATTAAATTTGGTAGTAATTGAGTACTTCAGCATATCACTAATCTTACCTGCAGTAATTCTCAGAATCCATGGAAGGTAGGTAATAACATTGGAAAAAACCAATCTGTTGCTGAGGCTCAGAAAGATTAAGGTTTGAATGTTGAGCTATGTTCAGAAAACACAGCGGATCAAAGGAGCTAAATAAAAAATTTTACAGATCTCAACTTAAAATACAATGTGGCAGCTAATCTAAAAAAGCCATTGGATCAGTACAGTTATTAGCAAACTGTTGTGTGTCGTAGTTGCTGCTTCTTACTCTTTCTGTACTGGAAGAATGGTCAATTGCCAGTTTACAGAAACCTTTTGTCACTCGCACAGATTAAGAACAAGGACTTGACTACATCTGTAAGGTTCATGGTAAGGGAATAAATCATTGTCAGAGCCTAGAGTAAGAAACAGGATTTCCTGCCTCTTTAATTCAGCTCAGTGGACCTCTCTTTTCCTAGTTCTGCCACAGTTTCCAGCTTATTATGAGTGTTTGTGGTTTTAATTACACTTCTGAATCCAGTACCAACTAGGAACAGGAGAGAATATTCTGTCATAATGAACACTGTCAAAATTTCATAATAAAGTCTTCCTATGCTTAAAAGAATAGTAATAATCTGTTAACTTTAGCTTCTAATCTCTCCAGATTTAATATTAGTACTTTTGCTATCTTCAGAGATATCCTAAATATGCGAATTTGTGTCTAACCGTAGAGGCAGAGCAACATCCCTTGAGTCAGTAGCCTCTTCCACCTGTGCAAGACCAGCTGTGAAATCAGATAGAGATGCTATGGGAGAGCAGCTTGCTCCCATGCTCCTGACACCAGCTTGCCCCTGTGGAGGATGGCTGCCAGCATGGCAGACAGTGTTCTGATTGAGAGCCAGCAGGAACCTTCTCTCAGTTTTCACATTAGTCTCGAGAAGTCTGATATACTTGTATCTTACTCCAAGGAACTGGAGGACATGAACACTCGCCTTTACTTCCTTATGGTCTCCTAGGCTCTCCTGCCCTCTTTCTTCTCAGCCGTTCCAACCCTCCCTTGTTTCTCCAGACATATTTTTTTTGTGAACTCTTAAAGATGCTAGACTGGCAGTCTTTCACTTCCCATCAGCTTCACACTGTTCAGGGGTCTGGTGACAAGAACAGATCTTGGTGGCAATTCTCTTTCTCCAAGCTTTAACTCCCAGTGTTCTTTGCTTCTTCCCTAGACTGGTGTTTGAGAAGTGACATCGGATGCTGCCAGGCAGGAGGAATATTCACTTTAGCACTGCGGGGCTGCAGGATGCTGTTAGAACTCACTTTTTGTCTCAAGAACCATGTCATTTTTCTGTGTATAATTCTAGTTATTTTTAATATAGTGGTTTAAGAATTAATATTACCTCAGAAAAATGGCTAGTTTTCAAATAATATCCAGGTTATATAATCTTTAAACTAAACAAAATGTGTACAAACATCAGGAACTGGAGGAAAAAAAAACCACAATGCTTTTTCATGAATGTATGTGATCATCTTGGTTGAAAATTATACCTACTAGAGAACTGATGCAGTGCTGTCTCAGGCAGCTTCACTGTAAAATATCCAGGTAAATCAGTTTTCCATCTGCAGTGATCAAGTTATGGTACAAATATTTTACTCAATTAAAAAAAATAAATCTATGTTAAGTCGAAATAATACGTTGTAGTTTTTGTCTTTAAAATGAATCAAACTTTATTTAAAGACACAAATAGAGGCTGGGTGGAGAATGGATCGAGACCAGCCCTGAGGAGAAGGACTTGGGAGTGCTGGTGGACGAGAAGCTCAACATGAGCCGGCAATGCGCCCTTGCGGCACAGAAGGCCAACCGCATCCTGGGCTGCATCAAGAGGAGCATGGCCAGCAGGTCGAGGGAGGTGATTCTCCCTGTCTACTCTGCCCTGGTGAGACCCCACCTGGAGTACTGTGTCCAGTTCTGGAGCCCCCAGCATAAGAAGGACATGGACCAGTTGGATATGGTCCAGAGGAGGGCCACGAAGATGATCAGAGGGCTGGAGCACCTTTCCTATGAGGACAGGCTGAGAGAGTTGGGGCTGTTCAGCCTGGAGAAGAGGAGGCTCCGGAGAGACCTGATAGCGGTCTTTCAGTACCTCAAGGGGGCCTACAAGAAAGATGGGGAGAGGCTGTTCAGTAGGGCCTGTTGTGATAGGACAAGGGGTAATGGTTTTAAAATAGAGGGAGGTAGATTTAGATTGGACATTAGGAAAAAAGTTTTTTACAATGAGAGTTGTAGAACACTGGAACAGGTTGCCCAGAGAGGTGGTGGATGCCCCATCCCTGGAAACATTCAAGGCCAGGTTGGATGAGGCTCTGAGCAACCTGATCTAGTCAGGGATGTCCCTGCTCCTTGCAGGGGGGTTGGACTAGATGACCTTTGAAGGTCCCTTCCAACCCTAACCATTCCATGATTCCATGAAAAATTTGCACAGAAAGCCCTGGGAATAACATCATATCTATCAAATCTCTGGAACAATGAAATACTGCATTCTTTTGTCTTTTTTTTTTTAAAAAAAAAAGTTTTGTTTAGTTGGTTTTTGTTTTTGTTAAGGTATTCTTTAATCTATCCTGTGCACTTTTCAACAAAAAATTCACTTCTGGAACTCTCATGAACAGTTAAGTCTTTCCAGCTTATAGTTTCCCTTTCCAGGATAACTAAATTTCCTATCATCAGCCTAATCGTATCTCAGTTTTATTTTGTCTTGTTAGACTCTTTTCCTTCCTTACAATCTCTGATTAAAAAAAAACTTGTTACATATCTGATAGTCATTTCCTTAACACTGTCTAAATCCTACAGATGTCCTCTTTTTACTTCAATGCAGTATTTAAATACCATTAAAATTTTTATAGTTTGCTTTATTTAATCTTCTCTGTTTTCTAAAGGTCTCCTTTCTGATGAGTGAGCATTGTAGCATCTAAGCACCTAATTTCTTCATTTGCTTATGAAAAGAAAACAAATTCCCAAGTACAACAGGTCTTTGGTCTTAAAAAGAAAGATAGGTATAGAATTAGTTTGTTACCTGTGAGATTTTCGAAAGGTGTTCCACTGTGCTGGTCCACTTAATCACTGCTTTCAGTTTCAATTGAAGTTTTCCATTCTTTTAAGAATAATGTATCTGACAGTGACTCGTGTCAACTTGAAATTCAGTTTTTGTTATGTATATATGTTGCTTCTGGATCCAGTTTGAAAAAATTGTTTAATTTTAGAGAAGAATGCTTCAAATAAGTATTATGCTAAAGAACATATATGCGTTTTGTTTCATCCATTGTAATCAGTGATGAAGGCTTTTGCTGTCACAACTCATGTAGCGGTTTACTGAAGGTATATTGATACCAAATAAGTTCCAGTGTCTCTCTACTGTTTCCTATCTATTTAGTGGGTAAATAGCTTTTGTTGGAAAAATGACGAGGTGATACACAATGCTGATGTAAGAAGCGAGGCAATACTGTTTTTATGTGATTACTTCTGAGCATTGCAATTTGTAACCTGTGATTTTTTTCTTTTATTCTATAGAATATACTTTGGAAGATTTAAACACTTCATCCTGTGGATTCCCTTTTCTTAAAATGTCCTTTATAATACAGGCTAGGAAAAGGTGTTTACATGGTTATAATGCAGTTTGTACCTGATTCTTTATTAAGATAATATCCATGGCTTAAAGTTAGTGAGTTTCCTTAGTAAATTAAACTGATAGATTCACTGATTTTGTACATGGAAGAAGACCCAGTCATCCATCTGTTGCAGCATTGTTCCCCCTAGTACATTTTTCTGTTGTTCTGCCTGGACAGATTTTAGATTTTGAATTTGCTGGGGATTCTTTTGCTTCACGTGGGAGTTTGATGAAGTTGGATAGATGTTATGGTTCAGAAATTTTATCTGAGACTGCACCCAAGCTTTTGTTTGATTAGTCCTTTACTGTTCTCGTAATACATCATAGCAACACTACGTAATCTTTTCCAGCCTCACTGTTTGCTTTCAGGAAATATTTGTACACCTTAATTAGGCTTTTTCTTTTAATCTTTTTTTTTTGCAGAGAGACTGTAGATAGACTTTATGAAATAAGCTTTATTTTGTGTAGCGTTGCAATCACGTACGTCACTCAAGTGGCGAATTTTGCAGATTTCAAAGGTGAATGAAAGGTACGTGTTGCACCATTTTTTTGTCTGAGTTTTTGGACTATAGCTTCCTTTTAAAGAGTGAAAAATGATTGGGTTATTGCCACTTCTTTCTGCGAGCTGACCGGTTCTTTCTTTCAAACCAAATAGTGCTTATGTATCCAGTGGTGTATGGAATTAGCCTGTGAACAGCAAGGCCTAAAACTACGGTCTCTCTCAAACTCTTCTACAATTCATGCGAGTTTTGGTAATCTCTGCTGTTCAGCATTGGTGGTTCCTGGGATGAGAACAGCAAAGGCATGAAGTTTTCTTAGATGTCTCTGTCTCCTAGGGATTTTTGTTTCCTGCAGCATCTTAATGAGAAGCTGCTATTAACTCATCATCAGTCTTCGCAGGCAAGAGGGAGTCTGTAACATTAGAGTTTTCTTTTGACTATTTTAAGCAAAACAGAGATGGATTTACTAACCTAGCTGGAATTTGTGGGTTTTTCTCAATTAATAGCTCATTACATTGTTAAGACAGCTTAGTATTTTCCCCAGAAATATTTTGTGTCTGTCTTTCGTGTTAACTTTTTTAAAATTAGGATTTTTTAATTTAATTTGTTTAATCAGACATATAGTATTGGGCAGCTAACCTTAAGTGCATATGATTTCTATGTTATTCTAAATTACTATCTTTCATTATCCATATACTTTATGTAGAAATACTGCTGTCTGATTTTTTTACTTAAGTTAATCTGCTTAGAGCTGTGATGTTTGTAGTTGCTGTTCTCTGAGTGTGAATGCGTTGCTGTGATAGTGAGCTGCTTGGCATTTATTACAAGAGTCCAGTCCCGTGTACATTTTAAGTACACAGAGGAAGAACTAACTTGCTTGCTATGCTCATCAAAGAATCTCTTCTGCCTTACCATTTATTAAAAGCTACTACTTTTCTCAGTGATCCACTTACACACCTCTAGTATAAAAATCAATCTGCTGAAAAAGTTTGGACACAGTAAGTTTTATTAAAAAGCAGAAAGATTTCTCTGCACAACATGTTCTACTGCTTCAAGTGCTGCAGAAGTGTATGTGAGGGGAGATGCTTATATACCTATGTTGTTATATTTGTATTAATGAAGAGGTGCCTATCTTATAGGAACTTCAGGGTTTTGAATTTAAGAGTTGGACAGTTAAGAAGTAAACCAGCAATTTGTCTGTACAATGCAAAGTTCCATTATTGTGAAAGCAATACTCTGTTACAGCTGCGTAGTGTCAATAAATGATTGAACTGTTTTTAGCTAGGCATGAAAGATAAACATCTTCTAAAACTGGAAGAAACTGATATTTTGGATACAGAAATGTGTATAGAAAAGATCTTAAAAACAGTGGAATAAAGGGAAACATTTTACACTGGATTTTGTTGTATTGTTAACTGTTATTATTAAGTATTGTAAACCGTTAATTAAATACTAAAATCAAATTCCAGAGCAAAAGGAAAACTTGATATATTTAATATTCCTCATTCAGTGTAGATTAGGAATTCTGCTGTCTTCTTTTTCAGTGCTCCATGCTGCAGTAGTCTCAACAAAGTACTTTCGATCTTCTCTTTGAGAGAACTTCTCGTCCAATTGTTTCCATGAAAATCTTGGAGGAAAAAAAAAGGTTATTTGTGCCAGGAGTTAAATAATCCTGTATAGGAAATTGTTTGACAGAATGCACAGTAGGTCACTTTGGCTTTCAAAATCTGTTCGGTTACAGTGAATGCATCATTCACGTGTACCTAAATTGGCAACTGTTCCGACTCTGAACACATGAATTGCATCACTGAATCTCACAGAAGAGTCCTTTCTATGAGTTTTTTGGTTATGGCAGAAGTGCTTTAAAGCTGTTGTTATTAGTCTTTATAATTTATTTGGGGAGTAAAGACACTATGTCAAGGAATCTTAAGAGAGAGTAAAGTACTTTTTGTAATTCTTGTATTGCTATGGTATATTCTTGAAAAATTATCACTCAGTAGTCCGTCCTTTGTAGTGTAGATGATGCATTTTAGGAAGGATTTTTTTTATTTTTTTTTTTTTTAAATCTTCAACGTTAATGATATTTGGAGGAGCTACTTTACCTATGGCAGAAACTGACTGGAGTTTCAAAAGTGCAAGTATTTCATATGCAGTATTTGTTCTTGGCAGAAGGTAGCAAATGACAGGAAACAACACAACATTCTCTGAAGAAGAGTGTTCCACATCTCAGTCTCAGGAGCCAGTGCGTTGGAGCTAAAGCATTGCAAAATTATTTATTTAGAGAAGTGAAATTGCAAGTAAAAACTTTTAGTTCTTTCACTGCCCAAGAGACTGGGCAAGTTCTTAAGAGAGAGCAGCATGCATTCCTGCCTGGTGGCCTCATTCTTTGTGTGTACTAAGGTGGATCTCTGAGTAGGGTCTTTTCCTCTGATACTAATATCACAACTAAGCAAAAGTGACAGGTTTTTTTCTGTTATGCAGTACTAGATGTTGTTGCTTGATACGCTCCCCCCGCCCCCGGCCCCCATATATAAAGAATCCAAGTTTGGCACTAGTTTTATGTGAAATGAAGCTAACTATATGCTGACTCCCCATTGGTATAGATATATAGTCTAGAAGATGGTACACATAACCAGAAGCACTCTACAGGGTATTTTTTTGTGAGACAGCGCTCACTAGTTATTATACCATTAATTAGACCTCATTACATGGTCAGTTGCATTAATTGTAGAATTCTTATTGATGCTGTTATTGAGATATTGTAGATATTTTTACTCATTTCTCTCTTTTCTGCTGTATGATTCTGTGATTTGCAGAAAATCTCTTGCTTCTCAGGTTTTGTTCCACTTCTTGATGTTTTAAAGAATTTTGCGAAAGTTGTAATGGAGTGCGTAGATTTTTATATTTTATATTAAATATAAAGCAATTTGAAGTAACTGAGGGAAAATGTAAAAGAATAATAATGATTAATAGATAAAATTTTAACAGTGTTTTTGTAATAGCAGAATGGTGTCACTACCTTTACCAGCAAGTCTTCAACTGTAGTGCTTTTATTGAATAACAAGGGATTCATTTTTACATGAAGTGGAGTTGAAGTGGGAAGCACAGCAGTTTGCACATGTAAAAGAGGGCTGAAAAAGGAAGTAGGCACCTGACCCTTCTTTGTAAGCAAGTGCTTTGTCTTGTTTCCAGCTGTTATACCAAGCTAATCCTCCCAACCTATCCCTCTTTGCAAATACCCTTGCCTTTCGACAGTGGCTTAGCACACGCCATTATAGAGCCGTAACATACTGCACCTGGCGGGCTGCGTTCATCTTCATAGAGCCTAAATGCATTCCTCATTGTGCAGAAAAGCATTTAGCAAGCATTTTCTTTGTTTGGTTAACTGTTTCTAAAAATTATTGTTCTATTGGGTTTATGACAACGTATAGGGGTGGGCAGTATCACAAAATTAAGACCAGTTTATATGGCATAAATATTTTATACACATCGATTATCTTAAAACTTTGTTTAGCAGTCAGGGTTTTAAAAAAAATTATTATTATTAACACTTTATATATATATCAGAAGTGATATTTAGAAGATGCACATGGTTTGGTTGCCCAGATGCACCAATTTCATTAGCATTTCCATTACAGAAATGGGGCAGGCAAATCACTGATCTGTGAAGTTTATGTAAATCAAATGCAATCACATTTAGCTCAAAACTTAGATACAAACCTACTGAGGTGCAGGAACAAGTTACAAATTTCACAGTGCAGCTTTCTCTAGTATATTAATTTAAATTGTTCAGCTTCTTTATTATGTATAAAAATGTGAAGCATCTTCCGCAAAATGTTTTGCAAGCTGTAAGCAAAAATGAAACTGAGTGTTATGGAGTAAATCTTTTTATTAGCTTGATTTCAGTTAAAGAAAACAAGGTCTTTTAAGAAAAGTTACAATAAATACTAAAATCTTTAACTAATATACACTTAGGTAATTCTTTGTTTACAAAAATAACTATCATTGGAGTCCAACTATTAAAAATCAAGTCCATTCATGGCTTGGTCATGAATAACCACCCAGTTGCTTTTTATGGTCATATACACAGTGGAATTGTACTGATAGGATAATTTACTGATATTGGTCAATAATCAGGAAGGACTTTGAATTAGCTCCTGACCTCTAAGTCTCATGCCATAGGTATTAGGTTACAATAAATGGTACAGTGGATCCCAGTGAAGAGATTGAGGGAATTTGGAGAGGACAGGTTGCAGGTAGATGGAATCATGGATATGGGGAGAAACAGAGAAAAAGAGTCTATATTTAACCTAATCTAGCAGCAGCTATTGCTGTGAGACTTTTGCTCCTCACCCAGATAAATTCTGTAGGGTAATTCTGTGATGTTTGGGAACTTGGAGGCAGCAGAGTCACTGCAAATACACTGAGAGTGCAAGCAAGCTTCAAATCATTATTCATGTGCTGCAGAATTATTGTCAGTGGAAATGCGATATTGGTGCACGGAGATACACGAGTTTGTAGAGTTCATTTTTTGTTGGCTACATTAATCAGGGTTTCATCCACCTTTGATTGTTTGTAGATTTGAGTTGGGAGAAGAAGAGGAAAAAGAACATGTAATCAAGTCAGTTATTGGAGGAATATGTACCAAGCTCCCCATTGATAAGAGGGGAAAGGCAATAGAGTAAGCAACTCTAATATGTTTAGACATGTTTTGTTTTATTTTGTGTAAAATAATTCTATAAAAGCCTGAGAGAGCTCTCAGTATGTGTCTATGTGTGTCTGACACACATAGCAGCATTTAACATCAAAAAGACCCAACAGCAACATCAAAATGGAGACTCGCCAGACTCAGACTGACTTTCTTAAAGTACAGTATAATTGACAGAAGCCTGGATGACCGCTTCATGAGGAGGACTAAACACGCATTGGGGGCAGCACTGGCCTGTTGTCTACCTGGCCACCATCAGTGTGTCCTGTGAGCCCAAACATAGTGATTGGTGCTTACTTAAGCCTTACATCAGTTATTCTCCACTACTCTAGGACCTCATCATTAGGACTCATGGATAACTTACTGTTGAGTTGATGATGACTGTCAGGGTGTTACTTTTAAGGTACTCGTGGCCAGGTACATTGGTGTAGGTGTGAATCTGTCAAAAGTTCTAGAATGACAGCAAACACCTACTTCTGGAATCCACCCTGTCCAGAAACAGCTATTCATTGCCCTCTGGATGCAGGCCATTTTTGACTTGCATGTATCTGTGACAACTGATTTGACATTGGGAAGTCAGGGATAATTGTAATTGCATAGATGTGAAAGGACAGCCATTGGATGGTGTATCTCTGGCTGTAGCACCCGATGATGTGTTAGGGCCACTATATTGTTAGAAAGTTAATAACTTTGATGACAAGTTGAGAGACTTTTACAAACTTGCTTGACTTGCGTAGCTTTGCATTGATAGCATATGTGATTGGTTTTATCCATTTGTCAAATGAACGGAGCAATTAGCCAAATAAATTATATTTTGGAGAACATCAGAGAACATGGTTCTTATCAAGTCTTCCATCCACAGGTTATTTGGGATAGGGAATAAGAAAAATTCAAGGCAAGACAAGCGTGATGGTGAGAATGAGTGACTCAAAACTGACCCTTATCCAAAAACTTTTCAGTATATTGAAAGAAATCAACTGCTGCAACCTGTATTTCTTATTCTACTAAGAGAAGACATAGATAAGTGATTTTTAGGTGGGAAGCTCTAATCAGTCTAGCTCCTTGTAAGCTCTGTTTTCTCCCCTGCAAAATAAGAGTAGGGAAGTAGAGAATGAAATAGCTGATTTGTGAATAGAAATTATAGGCACACATGTTATTACCATCAGAGGTATGCTGAATAACCTTGAAGAAGGTGTATCATCTCCATCTAAGGGATGCAATTTTTATTCCTAAAGTATATACTTCTTACACAACTGGTTGACAGATGTGACTGACATTTTTGTTGCATATTTGACTGATCTATCTCCATAATTCTTTATCCGGTGTTCTGAGGTTTGACTGTGGTCTGTGAGCTCTGTTGCAGAGAGTATGTAGATATTTCTTTGACTAGACCCTTCCAAGACTTCCACTTTCAATGGAAAGCTCAAATAGGTGATAAAATGTTATCTGTGCTAATTCTGTAGTCTGTTAAATACAAATTATCTGCAAATTTGTCCTTTAATTTGCATAAATAGCTTAATGATATGCTATGCAG
Source organism: Ardeotis arabs (assembly GCA_011801015.1). Classification (NCBI taxonomy): domain Eukaryota; kingdom Metazoa; phylum Chordata; class Aves; order Otidiformes; family Otididae; genus Ardeotis; species Ardeotis arabs. Next base: position 17,868 of record JAAGAY010004222.1, on the reverse strand, counting down.
AGTCATAGATTTTACCTTTTTCAACAGAAATACTGTTTTCAACAGAGGCAGTCTTGATCATCTTAGTTTAATCACATTTATTATGACTTCTCAGTCTCATATTTGCATTTTAGTTGAAGAAATAAAACTGTATTACCATCCCGAAACTGCTGAAGAGTGTATGAAATGTCTCAGATCATTACTTATTATTGAGGTCAAACTTTGCTATGTTTAATACCTGAAAGACAAAGATAAGGAGTTTTTGAACATTTCAAGAATAGTAGTCTTTTAATTAAATCAGTCTGCAGTGGGTATGTCCTCCAGAAGCTGCCTGGGAGGGCTTCCACAGGTTAGGAACTGAACCAACTTAATTTATGTGGAGGGAAAGAAAGGCAGTGAAGCAGCAGAGAACTCTGTGAAACCAATTGGCAGTGAGCCATCTGTTAAGCAACCACAACTACGTCAAAGATATCTAAAAATATATCAGTTGGTTTGGGAACATAATGCCCTATCTCCAGTAAAAAGACACTTTGAAAACAATCAAAAATGTATTTTAAAATAAATGGTATTTATTCATATTGCAATGAAATATAAGAACAACTACCTCACAGACGTTGTTAGTAAGTCCTGAATAGTTCCGCAAAATAATTATTTAATTGTTAGTCTCTACTTCTCTTCTCTGGAGTAGAAACTACCATTTTACTTCAGTCTCATTTTCTCTCTCCCTGCTTCTCCCACAGCCTGATGCTTCTATTACGTCGTGTCTTCCTTTTTGCTTCTCCTGAGTTTTTCCTTCATGTATTGTCTGTCCAAGCCACCTTGCGTAGTCTTAATTCCATCCCGCTCACGTCATTCACTTACCCTCCCTCTGCTCTTATCCTTGCCCTTCTGACAATCCTGCTGCTTGGACTTCCTCTCTGCAGTTCTGCCTTTCCACTTAGACTTCCTTCTTCCCACATTCCCTTCTCCTGTCTAAACTACAAACCTCACCTTTCTTTGCAACCTCAAAACTGGCCTTTCTGCATTTCTGTGTCTCTCCTGAACTCCTGCTTTTACCTTCAAATACTTCCACTTCTCTTCCACGTCTATCTTGTATGCATCTGTCTTTCCACTGCCACCTTATGTGGGAGAAACTGGGGACACTTCTTTGCTGTCATTTTAGTATTTCATGCAAATTTGGTCCAGTATTTTCCACCTACTTTTTATATAGTCATCAGCCTCACGTTTGAGAAATAGCTTGAGTCCTGATGAAGGCATCAGTGTCAGCTCCGAATGAAATCTCCTTATCTTTTTTCCTGCTTCTGCGCATGTAGTAGTATCATCATCACTGTTGTTAGAGAGCCAGGGGCAACAGGCTTAATTTGTGATTCATTTTGTGCCAACACTGTTGCCCCCTGGAGCAGGCAAGAGCTGACTGGTGGTGAGACTACCAGGAAAAAAATTGCCTGTGAGAAAAAGTTTAACAAGCTTAATTCGGCCTTGCTAGAGTACAGGTAAAATGTGAAGGTGCTGAGCCACTAATTCTTTAGTAGTTTGCATGCAGGTAGGTGTTGGTACCAGACAGTTAACTCCTGAGCTGGACATAGATGAAAATATAGTTGTGAGATCTCTCTTCCACCCTTCCTTCAAACCTGAAAGAAGTCTTAGAAAACCTATCCACCAGCACTTTGGTACATTCTTAGGTGAAACAAAGAGTTGTTACAAATAGACACCATGTATCTGTAATCACTGCAGCACAACTAATTTCAGTCATATATGTATAGCTAATTAAGGACATGCTTCCCAGTGTGATGGTGGTTTCAGTTCCTGTACACTGTACATTTTAAGTCGTGTTATTTGAGGACATCCCAAGAGTGGACTTTCCAGTGGCTGATTTCAAGAACAGATGTCACTGCAAAAGTTATTTACTTAGCAACAGCCTTTTTTGGTTACGTCCATCCAGTCAGGCTGTAAATATTAAAACAGGAAGCATTCCCATGTTTGTAGAAGTCTGCCCGCAGTAATAAATATGAGCACATATATTTTGAAACAAGTATTTTTAGAACCTTCTATTGAGGGCTGTACTGCTGTTTGGACTTTCTGCCCTTTCAGATTTTGTTGCTTAGTCTATACATTTTTAATAATCACGTTGCCTGCTAGCAGTGACATTTTGTGAAGGTCATTTTTCTTGTGAAGTTGGAGAATGGACTTGAATTTCATTGAAGGACTCCCCAAGCTGCAGGATTGTTGTTTATGGAACTCTCTTGCATCTTGTACTACCTTTGAAGCCTGTTTAGAATTTTAACTAATGATATCTTCAAAGTGTCGCTGTGCTCAAGGGCAAAAAAGAAATCTCAAAATGCTCTTTATATTTAAAACCAGTTGTGAATAACTTTAAAGCAGGGTATTAGCTGAAAATAAAAGGCATAGGTATAGATTTATTATGTATGCACACACAGAGAATTCTGTGTTTCACCAATTTTTTCATTGTCAGCAAAGTGTGCCTTCACTATTGCACTGCTTTTTTCTTCTGTAGTATAAAAATCATCAGGTCTGATTGATAATTTGATACCTCAGCAGATATCTTTGGGCAATCTCCCTCAGTGGAGAAGTTTTCGTTTTGTCTGCATCATTCCTAGCCTGCTTCTTCTCATTTCCCCTGTGTAGAAATACAGATACTGGGTTGTATTTATTTACCTTTTCTGTTTCTGAGTAGAGGATGGCAGATACTAAGACTAACATTCTGTGTTTGAAATAAGAGACCGTGGTGTCAGCTACTGAATTAAAATTGCTTGGTTTTGTATAAACCGAAGTTCTTTTTTCCCACATCTGAGCACATACCAAGTTTGCTTATTAATAAAAGATCTGAAGGTTTACTTGGTAGCTGTGTCTGATGTCTTCTGATACTGACATATTCCTTTAATACATATTAAATGTTAGTGACAGTGTTTGAGAATATGGCCACTTGAATATCTGTACTGTTCAGGAGTATTTTTTTTGTTGTTTTATTTATTGCTTCCTATAAGTATTTCAGCTGTATAGCTAGTATAGGACTCCTAGATCCTTCTCATAGGGAAGCTATTGGGTTAATTCTGTCATTTGTCTTCTTTATGACTTAGTTTTCTATTTGTAAACTAGGAGCTTACAAAAGTACAAGGATGTGTTTTGTAATTTAATCTCTCCCACAAAATTATTGTCTGGTTTTCTTACCATTTTATTCTGTTGCTTTATCAAACTGCCAAGAAAATTTAGCTTATTCAAGATGTCCTTACATTTAAGATGTGCTTTTCTATTTCTGCTTTAATAGCTGTACCATCAAAGCATTGTAGTTTGCCTGGATGTTTTACAATGGATTTCACAGTTTTTCTGAGCATTGCTAACATTTTAGTTGTGACAGATAACTTAGAATCTTGTTTCAGAACATGAAACAAGATGATCTACTGCACAGCAACTACTGTGAGGGAAATGAAGAGAGGGTAGGACTGTAAGCTGCCTTCGAGGTGTTACATCCTACCTAAAGTTAGAGGTTGGGAGACTGGACAGGTTGTGCATGAGAAAATTTGTATTAGGAAGTAAGGACAGAAGGTTGCGCATGTCCCAGAAAAACAATTCTCCATCTGATTCGCTATGTGGAAAAAGGACTAAAAAGACAAGAATTTTCAGACTCTGCTTCCAGGCTTCTCAATGCCCACTGCATATGGACCGCTTGTAAATAAAAGGCACCAACCTATTTGGAACTGCTCTTTTGCTGACATGATCAAAAGGGAAGGCCTCTGGACATTATCATTACCATTTTACTATTTTCCTGCCTGCTTTATGGTCTTCCCTTCGCAATTTTTTTTTTTTTCTGTCTTCTGCACAGACTAATTCACCCTTCTCATGCCTGGGAAAATCTCAGTGAGAAAATGTACATGAGATTGATGAGGAAGAGAAGGCAGTTGTATTTGATTTTTCCTTTCTGTTAAAGGGAGTTGTTATTTATGTGGTGTTGGTTAAGACTTCCTATAGATACAGGGTCCTAACTTTTAACAGTCTATACCAGTCTTTACAGTACAGCTAGCAGTGCTTCTTCCCAACCCCTTGTTTTTCCCTGTTTTACACAGCCAAGAGAAAATCCTTCAACATATTTCAGTGTTGAGAATTTAGCAAGGACGTCTCTTGGCAGAAACAAAAAAAAAAGGAGATATTCTTACCCAAAGTTTAGCTGGTTTCATATTTGTCTTGTCCTTGTACTTCACTCACTTTGCAATTTAATCTTTTATTGCAGGCCACTAAAGAAGTAATAGAGCGAGAAGCGCCAGGGATGGCCCTGGCAATGCTGATGGGATCACTTAATGTTACTCCTCTGGGCATGCTCTCTAGGTAAGACTATTTCCTTCAAAATTTGAGGTGAACTATTTCCTTAGAAATACATATTGTCATGAAATGATTATACACAAATAACTGAAAATTGCCATTGTTACAAAGATAAGTGGTCAAATTCCAAGAATGGTAATGGCATTCTCTCATTTAATTCCCTTTGTTATCTCCATTAGACACTGTATCCTCCTCTACTTTCTGTGCCAGGTTATTTGTAATATTGATGTATGCTGTTAAACAGCTGTCTTTTCATCCTAGAGCTGTGGTATTTCAGTGGTGAGTGAAGAATTCTTTTATATGTTGTTCATCAAATACTAAAATGTTTTGTTTAGCAAAAAAACCTTTGATAAATACAAATATACTGTTTCGATATTGCTTTTATTCCAGTATCAGCAAAAGCTCTCTGAATAGGTTGAATGGTATTTTATCCTGTGCTTTCAGATATGGTACTTTAACTCCTAGAGCCTGGTATTTCCTACTAAATAATTAGTAACTGTTTCTTTACCTGTTGATGTTTCATTTTTATCAGAGACATCTCAGCCTGTATTTCTTTCTGGAATTGATTTTTGTTTTATTCCTTCAATTTACCTCGTTTTACCTGTGATAGACTTAGTAATATGAGTACCTTTCATAAGTTAGTTTGTGCTTGCACATTATTTCATAGTAACTAAGAAACAATGGCTGTTACAGGTTTTTGATTTCTCATTGTGTAATGAGGGTACAACAAGGAAATAATTACATAAGAAATAAAGAAGGAACTTTCAAATCTGCAACTATGTATTCAGATACTTGCATTTTTAAAGGACATTTAGATGAGAGGTTTAGTGCTTCAACAAGTTAATTTAAAACTTTTTATATCACGTATCACATATCTGAGAGGGCACTACCAAGTTAACACCTTCAGATTCTGTCCAAATTGGCAAATACTTTCATTTTTTTTTAATCTGTTATAATTTTTTGTGTCATAATTTGTGTTTATCTGAAAGGAAAGGATAACAGAATGCTGCCACAAGGAGTGGAAAGGTTAATTTAGTTGTACTGTTTCCGATCAAGAAAGGATAGTCCTTTAGATGACACTACCAAGTTTGATTTAGGATGTGGTGTGATCAGGATAGCTGAAAGGATGTTGTAATGGTAGCAAAACCAAAATGCTGGATTGCAACCTGACTCTTCTGTACATGTAGCAAGAAAATGTCCCTTAAACTACAACCGCTTTCAATAGTAATTGATGACAATGATGGGAGATAACATTACAAAGATACTGCATGCAATCATACTGTACCTTAAGAAATTACCTAGTGAAAACCTTTACTTCAGGCCTAAAAGTAATCAGCATGCAAAAGTCCATTATTTTTATAACACTTTTCAGATCATAAAGTTAAATACACAAGAATTAAAAATTACAGCATTATGGATTCTTGGGTAATCTCAGTTCTGCATGAATGCACCTGTGTTACAATTACATTTTTAATAGAATTTGTCTGTAAATGCTTAAGATGGATGAAGGAAATTTACTTTTTCTTGTTTTGGTTGTCCTATGTGTAATCCTGTCTTGGTTTTGGTGCTTTTTATTCAGAATCTTCTCTGAATGTGTACTCACTTCCTCTGGGATTTTTCTTGTGTAATTTGTTATTCTAAGACACAAATTGTTACTATATTTTCATAGAAAATTCTATAAATTGAGGTAGCGTTGTAATCCCCCCTTACAATGAGAATTAAGGCACACATTAAGAGAGTTCAGAAACATACACTAGTTTTAGGTACACAGTGTGAGAAATGTAGATCCTAGTTTTTCAAAGGATTTAACATCAAGCGTCACTTGTCCTAAGCTTACCTCTCATTTGACTTCATTTTGAAATTAAGTTCTGATGAATAATTTTGCATGCAATTTCAAAAACAAAAGCAGAAGTTCCATTATGCAACATTAAGCTGATGCTTCTATAAATCACTTGCAGGTCTGGAAATGTTAGGTCGATCATGTTGAATTTTATCACATGAACTTTGAAAAACGTTTATGAGTTATAGGCTGTCTTCCTGACTATGGGCCAGCATTAGGAAGTGGTGAATTATTTTATAGACTGGATTCACAGATACTTGCGGGCAAGTGAGGGGTAGTGAGATTCTCATGGTTCATTTTCAGTCCCAAGGTCCAGCAGGGAGTATTTTAGAGTGTCATAGACTTTTTATGTGTTTACTGAAAGTGTGTTCTTTTCTCCTCTGTGACATTCCAAAACTGTCCTTGTCGCGGAATTATCTCTTCCCTTCACTTGATTCCTTTCCTGTCAACTATCCATGCTGTGCTGGTCTTTACTGAGGCTTTTATAAGCACTCTCTGTCTCCTTGCCCATATATTCTGCTCTTAGCAGCATAATTTCTTCCCAGGGAGATAATTTTTCCCAAGGAGATCATGTTCTCCATTCTTACTTCTGCATCAGACCTATATTTCTTTCCTCCCACATTCAATTTTTTCTTTCTTCTACATCCTGTTTTCCTTCCAGTCCCTTGCTTCTATTTCTATTCTTCTTTCTCAGACTTCTTTCTGTTTTCTTAAAATTCATGTCCATTGCATCACAAGGCTGATGACAATGTGAGATCGACAGCATCTCCCTCAACTGTTCTACATTCGGAGGAATATCATTAATTTATCTCTCAGATTACCACTATGCATGCACATTTTGTGTGGTTTTATGTTGTGAGCACACACAATGTTTTTTGCAAGCTCGGTAGTTCTTAGGTACTTTTATTTACTTTTCAATGCTGTCTTGAGAAATTTTTCACAGCTTCATTTCTGTCTTGAGACACTAGATGTGATTATTGGTGTCTGAAATTTGTAGCTTTCAACATGGCTGCTGGTTTAGTCTCTTTTTTTAGTCTTGATTGGTTGTACTGGTCATTTAGCTTATAATATTCAAAATTATTTAAAGCAAAATAAAAGAGCCAGGAAGAAGATTATTAAAGGAGCTATCTGCCAAACACAATTCCACCTGATTTTAATTCCTCTGTGGGTAATTCTATTTCCTTTGTTTTAAATCTGTCATAAACTGTATCCCGCATGGGGTATTTACTGGACTGAGTTTGTGCTCTGTAAGTTTGACTACTGCGACAACAGTAGATGAGCGTATTTCTTTAACTCAGGCTCTTTATCTTTGTATTGCAGTAGAGTATTCCTCAACTACCTGGAATTCTTTCTTAAATAAGGGTATATAGTGTGCAAGAAGTGAATGTGGGAAAACGGAGGCTAGGAGTCAGGCAATATTCAAGTTGTCAGTTGAAAAATAAGACTTCTCTTCAGGCTGGCTTGACTTATGATATCAGAAGTTCATTTTGTGGCACAGAAACTGTCTCTGTGCTATTTAATTGTGAGCTTTATGACAGCTGTCACTAGAATACTTGCTGCCCTGCTAGAAAATGCCATGCTACTAATAAATGACATTAATCACTGAGAATATTTGTATAAGAAGAAATCCAGGGAAGTTGGCTACCTCACAAACCATGCCCTTTTACTTGAAATTTTTGGTAATGCCCTACCAGGAAATTATTTTCTTTTCTATTCTGTCTTCACTTGTGGCTCATGGGGTTTTTTTGATAAAGAGATAGTTACACAGTTTCTCTCAACTGTAGACTCCGTATCTTTGTGGTTTGGTTTTGTCCTTCTACTTTTTTCTTATCCTTATATCCCAGCCCTGGGTTTTTCACCACTGCTTTTGTAAACAGTCTAGAAAAGCAAGAGACACTCTTTACAACCTCAAGACAAAATCCAGTAATTTTAATTTTTTTTTCTTTAACAATATTTAGCTAAAAGAAGGAAGAGGCAAACTAAACAACAGAAAGCATTCAGCACTTGAGTGTCTAAGTTTAACCCTGCATCAAGACCATAGGAATTCCCTAGAGACAAAAATGAAAACAAAATCTTCTGTCTTTGATAGTTGGTTTTGTCTTTTTTTGAAGAGAAGGGAAAGACTGTTGGGAAGAATTAGCTATGAATTGCGTAAGTGGAATTTTCACTTGATAATTACTTCCCTCTGTGCTTTTCTTATGTTGCATCTTTAAAAAAATGAAGACATTGGAGGTAATGCAACCAATCTGACTGACCAAACCATTTTTACCTGGCAAGGGAAATAGTGTTTGGCACCATCAATTACATTACAAAGGAACTATGTGTAGAGCAAATAGGGACTATGTCAGAGAATGTATTGAATGCAAGTAAACAATAGAATTAAGGGAAGCTACGCAGATCTAAAAAAGATGGAAATCTAGCCAGTGTTTATACTATCAATTAAATATTAGACTCTGTCAGCCTTGTTTGATGCTTTTTCGACTGAGCTTCTTCAGAGCTATTTTATGAGAACATGATCAGCAAATATTTTTAGATGTTGAAATTGAGTTTACAAATTCTGATAAATAATAAAATTTATCTTATTTGCTCTGTTCTTGTTTCTACAGTGGAGAAATTTGCATGCAAGAATTTCACTCTGGGTTTCTTTCTTTTCAGACCTGTGTGTGGAATCAGAGGGAAAACTCTCATAATTAATCTTCCAGGTAGCAAGAAAGGGTCACAGGTAAGAAGTGTTCTTACCGGTCTGCTACTGAGGACCCACGATGAGTACCTTCCGTTGTTCTGAATGGTGGAAAGTACCCACTACAACAAATTTTACAAAAGTCAATTGAAATGCTTATTCATATAACTGAACACACCGTCACTGTCAGTCAGGGAGGATACAGTTCCAATCGGACTGAAGGTACTGTGTGACCAGGACATCATTTCATGTACTGCAAGAGAACACTTGCTGTAGCAGGCTGTGCTAATGAAGAGTCTAATGGTCTCTTGCAGTTCCTGCTTCTCAAGTCAGCCTGTACCTGATCCCTGTGTTGTCCACAGTTTCCAAGAAAGCGTTCTTTTTCACACAGAAGTAAGAGGAAGGCTTAGTCTATGGTAGAACTTGCTGGAGTATGAATAATATTCCAAATTTTCATCAGCAAGAGGGAAAAAAAGGAACATCATTTTAAAGAGTTTGAGGATTTAAAAATCTTTTGCACGTGGGTATCAGACTTTACACCCTTTATATGGTTTTCTTCTTTAATTTTTCTCAGTTTGGATAAGGAAGTTAGGCTTTATATTTTAATCCTGCTTACTTTCTGACTGTAGAGCTGAGAGAAACACAATTAAACATCAGGAGGAATTTTTTTTTTGTATGTTAATAAGGCTAGATCTTTCCAGTGCTCGCTTTTTCTGTGTAGTTGGCTGGTAGATCCAGAAAAACAACCTTCTCCACACAAATACTGCAGAGCTGAATAGTGGGCTGTACAAGCTCATACAAACCTGCTAAGGCAGATCCCCCATCAGTCACAATAATGTATTTCTCCAGGGTTCAGACTATGACAGTGGCCTTGTTAAAAAATATCTTTCCCTCTGGCCTCTAACAAATGTGTACCTGGTAGTTTATCAGTGTCTTCTGAACCAGTAGTACTCAGTCACAAAGCAGACAGTACTAATGTGTTTGGTAGCACAGCCCTGAAGTCACTGTTGCTTGAAAGACTTATGGCTGGAGATAAATAAAGAGTGTTTTTGTGGACTGTTACCTGGAAGTTGAAGAGGAAATGTTTTGAATACTATTATCTTAAGCAACCATCACAGGTTTTCAGATATGTTGCCTACTGGTTTCAGTCCAAGGATTCAGTAAGCTCTTCTATGATTCTACCATTCCTTAGAGGCTTTATAGGAAATCTAATGAGACTCTAAAATTGAAAAGAAATTTAAAAGCCTTCAAAACATGCAACAAGCATTGGAGAATGGTGAGGCAGGAGTATACCTGCTTGAAAGTTTTCCAGTTATGAGTGGGAAGTCATATAGATGTACATGTATTTAACATAACAGTGGGCCCCACATCTTAGAGAACTGGTGCACCATTAAGAAGATTTTTTCAAAAGTCTGTATTTCTTTTGTTGAATTATGAAAGAGATGAAATAGCCTGCAGTCTCTAATGATTTTTGTTGTGTTCAGTAGCACTCCTGACATGCTAGGTACAGAAAAAATTGCCATTTTCTGCTGTGAGGCACTCAGACTGGGAAGATGAGTAAATTGTAGAAAGAGGAAGAAGAAAATAAATGAAAAAATGTTAATAAGTATTTTAACAATAGTTCAATATAAAGTAAATAATAAAAAAGGCAATTATGCTGGAGAAGAAAAAAAGTCGTATGATTTCATTATACAAGCAAGCTTTTTATAAACTGATGATTTATTTGTTCACGTCATGATGATACAAGGTTCTGTCACAATTTATTTTAATATGAAGCATTTTTAAATTACCAGATTTCAGCAAAAATTTTTAAGATGAATAGTAGAGAACATTGTTCCATAACAGGCCAGATCTCAGGAACCAAATAGGACAGGTTGTTACCAGGAATTTATCTTATTTCTCTTTTATGACTTGCTAATTTCCTTTACATCATATTAATACAATCATATAGGACACCTATAAAAAGCTATGAAATTGCAGCAGTTTACATATTTCATTAATAAAATATTAAAATATTAATAGAAAATGGCAGCAGTGTAAATGCTCTGTCTCAAAAATGGACACAATGCATGCCAAACATGTTTTTCTCCAGAGAACGTTTTTGTGGCATGTACCAATGAATCAAGATCTGTCGAATACTTGCATTTTTATGTTGTTCTGGTGCATTTTCTTTTCTTTTAGCCTTGAAAAAGGTATTTAATTTCATGAAGGAGGGCAAAGTATGAAATTACCAGATGCTCATTGAAATCATTGGGTCTATGGCAATTTTCATAGTTGTACTAACAATTGACGAATTAGTTTTACGAGTAGTGTGAGCTTTTAGAATACTTACTGGGAACCTATTCATCAATAGTCAGGCCAGCAAGGCTGTATTTCGGTGGTAGGAGTGAGGAACATGCTTCTCTAATGAGTTAATCATTAACATACCTTTTCATGATTATTGGTCAGTTCACAGGTTTTGTCCTTGTTTACCACTTACTTGAGATCTGCTTTTTTACTGATGCAATTATGGTTGTATGCTTCAGTATTTTAAACCTAAAATTTAAAAATAAATTTTATTTTAAATATATTTTTTTTAATCTATGAAGTAGCCTGACTTTTCATTACTCTTAAAGGAGTGACTGAAAGGTAGGGTCTTATTTAGAAGCTTTAAGGAAACATAGTGTTTGAGAGTCATGTTTTTGACTTGCAAAACAGCTTATATAAACTCTAGTAATTTCTGATGGGTAGTTTGCTCTTTATTTTGTTTACATAGTCATTTTTTATTTATTGAAAATATTTGTTACAGTATCTATTTACAAAATGTTTACCATTGTTTATTTTCTGGATACTCTAAAATGTTAAATACATTTTTAAAAAATCTTTCTTTTACTTGAAACAAAACCGAAAATTCAGTGCCACAAAAGGAATAATGTCAGCTTTCTCTGTCAACTTGTATATTCCCTAACTTCACTGCCATGGCAATTCAGTCTTGTGATCCTGCCATCATTTTGCTATAATTTAGTGTTTATATGCAGTCTACTCAAATGATACAGAGAAAACTCTTTACTGAGGTGCCTGGGTTGGAGAATGAGGGACAACAGTCATAAAATGAAGAAGGTCACTTCCAGCTGGATAAAAAGGTTTCTTTGAGGGTAATTAAGCATTAGAACAGGTTGTCAAGAGGAGTTGTGGAGTCTCTGTTCTTCGATTTTTTTCAAGACTTTACTGAACAAAGCCCTAAGCAACCTGTCTGAATTTCATATTGGCCCTGATCTGAGCAGGAGGCTGCACTGCGTGACGTCCTGAGGTTCCGATTTGATTTGATTAAATACTAGCATATTTTAGCAGCAGAGGGAGCTGTATATGTGTATGCCCATTGTGGAACAAGAACAGTTACATGGCATCTGCATTTTTTCTTTTTCCAGCCGTGTAAAATAAACTTTCTAATTGATTTTAAGATCATAGAGCAAGGATTGGTTTGAGAAGTGGATTATTTATGAATATCTTTTTCTGAGTTACATAAAATTATAATGACACTAGTGTAGTTTGTCCTTCTTCCAAGTATATGGGATAAGTCCATGAATAAAAAAGGATATAATTATATAAAAGTGTAATTATGGAAACCCTTATAAATTGTTCTCTAATTGTGAAGGAACGTAATAGGAGTTATATGAAGCTAATATCCCTGCAGGGATAAAGTTAATGTTTTTATTCTGCATTTTTGTAGCATTCTGACAACTGCTGTGAACTGGTCTCTGTATTACGTATTCATGAAAGTTTAACTCTTGTTTTCTGAATTTTTAATCCAATATTAGCTTAATTACAGTAGCTCCATTGTACAACCTAATATATTTGTATTAAAAAAGGTGAAAATGTATAGTTTAGTCCCCAGTGCTGGTTCTGAAGTGTTTGTTTGGGTTTTTTTTACCCTCTATGAGCAATTGCGTAGGGCATTTGAGGTTTTATTTATGATCAGGTGAAAAGGTACATCTAAATCCTGAGTATCTTTTAAAAGTAAATCTGAAAAATCCCTATTGACTTCTTCAGGTAACTTTTCATAGTTATTTCTCTTCTTGTTGTGCATAGGAATGCTTTCAGTTTATACTGCCAGCCCTACCTCACGCCATTGATCTTTTGCGGGATGCCATTGTAAAAGTAAAGGAGGTACACGATGAGCTTGAAGATCTGCCTTCACCACCACCTCCTCTTTCTCCTCCTCCAACCACCAGCCCTCACAAGCAAACAGAAGACAAAGGAGTACAGTGTGAGGAAGAGGAGGAAGAGAAGAAGGATAGTGGAGTTGCCTCAACAGAGGACAGTAGTTCTTCACATATAACAGCAGCAGCCATTGCAGCTAAGGTGAGTCTGGCTTGTTTCCCTAAGAGACTCTTTAGTTTCTATCTCAGGTACTTTCCACCAATATTCATTTGCATGTTAAGACTATACATTGGTGTCTGTGTGGTCAAACAGATGTATTTTAGTATGTTTTTGTAGAAATATAGCTTCATAAAACACATGAATTGTTTTGATAGGTGATCTCAAATTTCAATGGGAGATATATTGTTTATTATCTTGATGATGACATGCAATTTTGTGATACTATTCTGATGTGTCAGACTATTTTTAGTGGTTTTTTTTTTTAAATTCAAAGTACTCATATGCTTGAACATGCGAAGTCCAGTAGGTGGCATATTAAGGAATTGCAACAAAATTTGCTAAGCCATAATATCTATTTTGAAAATAAAATGTTGGTTTATAAAAACATTGATAAAAAATATGACAGATAGGTAGCAAGTTAAGTAGTAAACTATCCAGATTACTGTATTCCAGTGTGCGTGTCTGCATAAGAAATCTGAAATTCTACTGAAAAACTAAATGTTACCACATTGTATTGTTACAAAGCTTTGCTTTAATGGTAATCATAGATCAATATTGCTCAAACCAAAACAATAAATTTGAGACTACAAAAGGAAAAAATTAGATAACACTTGCAAATTATTTCAGTTCAAATTTTAAATGTTTTCCAAAGAAATATCCTATTGTTTGAGGCAATATATCAATATTTACCTCAGTTTTCAAATGGAAAGACAATGTATTCCTATGTGTTTGGAAAGGCTTTTTTTTCAAACTGCTTTGTTCTATATTTATTCCATAAATTGTACTTTTAATTCCTGTTATGGGAATTGAACGTCCAAGTAGCTCAAAATTATATTAAACAATTTCTAAACCAAAGCAGCAACATTCTAACTCCAGAAATGTGAATTCAGGTCTGAAACATCTTGACATTTCTAAGACAGCTGCAGCTGGAGATCATCTCCTCATGTACAGAAAATCCCGATTACATATATCTTTACAGGGATGAATTAAGGTAACTATCACTTGCAAGTTTCAGTTTTTATTAATTAAAATTTAAAATGTATTAATTTATTTTAATATAGGCAAATATAAATAATATGTGCAATTTCTAAAGGCAGAAAATACCTGAGATCTAAACTGAGTGTGTTCATATGAGCTTGACATTTCAGTGTCACACTTCTTTTCAACTCATTCCCTTTCAGTCATTTGCTTGTATAGTTTCTTTCATGTTTTCCTGTCACTGTATTCATAGCTGTTATGTGTTGTGCATTAGAAGCATCCATCCTACACCAGTTCAGCTGTTATCATGGCAAAAGGTGAACAACTCATCCCTGGTCTCATCAGTTATTGCCATCATGCAGCAGGCAGTGCAGGAGAACCGGTAAGAGACACTTCCAAGAGGCTTTTGCACTAACAGTAGCTAAAAATACACTGTCTGCCTCTTAGTCTACTATGCAAACAGACAGTGTTACTTATTTTCTTCTAACAAAGACACATCAGTGCTATCTTTTAGAGAACATGCTACAGAAAATATTCTTTTTAGGATACAGGGCTAAACAAGGTAAAGTTCGTGTATGTTGTCAGTTTGAATCATTTAGCTGCTGAGATAATCATTGCTATAAAGCCTGTGTTTCTGATTAGTCATTGGCTTTATCATCTAATATACTCAATAATTGAATGTAATTAAAATAATCTCCTAAAATTACTGCTTTAGAGCTGTAAAATTTTGGTAGCTTTTTTCCCTTCATTTGCCTTGCCTTGTTTTTTATTCTCTCAGTAGTTTATTTGCCCACAGAATACAGCATTTGCACTGGGTGTTCATAGCTTGCTTTCATCACTTGCGGTTTCTCCTCTATTTTTGTATTCTATTTAGAAGAAGAATTTCTCAAAAACAGAAGAAAAGACTCAAGGAGTCAAGATACAGTGAACTTATAAATTATTTGATTTTAGTGAACAGTAGGCAACTATTTCAATGAATGGTAGAAAGGATTTAGTTTATTACAACCCAGAGGTTATAGCGTGGGCTCTAACAAAATATTATACTTTATTTTCCGTCTCCTAAAAGTTTAGTCTAGACATGAATTGAGATAGTGTAATGGCTACAGTATCATCAGGAATTAGATGTAATTTACTATATTCGTAACTGTAGGTTAGAGAAACCTAAGGAAGACTTTTGACCTAAAGAGGGTTGTTCTGTCATTCCATGCCAACCAGCAAATGGAGTGTAAGTTCTTGGGAAAATATGTCACTAGATTTGATAACCAAAAGCTGTACTCTCTTGTTCCTTTAGGCAAATTTTAATTTAAACCATCAATCAAATAGCGTAACACCTCTGTATTTAAAACATGATGACCATGTCTCTTGAAAAGTCACTTAGGAAATGTAAAGGCTTTAAAGTTCATACACCTGATGATAAAGCTATATATGTGCGCATACATATATACACAAACATTTATTCCAATAGTTTCAATTTTGAGTTGAGGTTACTAAACTAGAATTTGCACCATATTCTTCAGTATCAGTAGAACAGTGAATTCAGCTTCTCTGAAGCACACTATTAAGCCGTCATCCAGGCTTCTGTGCCAGGCTTCTGCAAATTACTCTTGAGCTATTGTTTTATGCATTCAATAATCCAAATCAGATCTTCAGACTCAGAGCTGGAAGTGGATAGTTTTTCAGAAGTTTGTTGCTGTTTTTGAGCTGTCCTTTATCTATGTTTTTAAGACATTTTTGCTCTTGTATAACAATCATAGTAATTACCATCTACAGCTTGTTTTCTTAGTACATCACCAGCACTGTCAGTCTTTGTTCCAGTCCTTGGCAGAAGAGAATATATTGAGAGCTCATATATTTTCCTTTTTTCCCTTCTTGTCAACGCTTAGTTTTCTAATCTGAAAACACAAATATTTAAATTGATATAAAAGTACTTCTGGAAAAGGTCATATCAGACAAAAATTGTAGAAGCAATGACTGATGGATGTGGTGGATGTCTTTCTCTGTCACTTCATTAATTTCTTTCTCAGTCAATATGTTACAACAGGTTTTCCGTCCCAGCTAGTGCAAACAGAAAGTATTTTCATTCAACTTAATTGTACCCCGTTTAGAATTCTGAGACCTCTACCCTCTATTAAATTTGTTTGAAACTGGAAGATGAGTTGAAAAATTTTAGGTGGAGACTTCATAAATACTCAGAGTGTGACTTTGTGAAAGTTTTGGGTTTTTTTTTTAAAAAAAAACCTATCCAAAACACAGTAATATTCCTGCCCTTCTTTATTACAAATTTCCAGGCTCCAGGAAACACATAAATTTCTCATGGATTTATCAACCTCTTTAACAGGGTTAATGAGAAGTTGCCTTGATTAGAGACTGAGATTGCCTAAATTTAATTTGAAAAGGAAAAATTTATTAAATGTAGATGAGAAAAATGAGACATTCCCCATATCAACGTAACATATATGCATAGAAATACCAATCATATTCTGTTGTCCGTGTCACTTAATGAACAGTACCTATCCATTATATTTTTATATGTGTATGCAGTATACATATTAGTACCTTCTCTGAAATCAGCAGGCTGTAGTGTTTTAAAGAAAATACTAATGCTGGTTTTAGCAATACAACACACTCCACTGTCATATTGGAGAAATAAACCGTGAGAGTAAAATTTGTGACTGTGAGCTAACTTAATTCTCTCACTGAGATTTCTGGTCTGCGAAAGCTAGCAAGCCGTAACTTAGAGTTCCAGATAGATTTATGTATGGGTTGTTTTATGGCAATTGTATTTTCTGTAAAGGTAGTAATTAGGGAATAATTCTCATTTAAATTAAGTGCCTGTAATCATCTTTTCCCTTTATCTTCAACTTCCTTTTCTGATTAATAGCCTCTCTGAAATTGTACTTAAATTTTAACTTTCCACCCGGGCAAAAATTAGTACTTCACATGCAGTTCAATGGAGACTGGAATTCTCCAAGCAGCCAAGGATCAGGTTAGGAAAGCTAAAGCCCTAAAAGAACTAAATCTGGCCAGGGATGTCCAGTGCAACAGGAAAAGCTTCTATAGGTACGTTGGGGATAAAAGGAAAACCAGGGAGAATGTGAGCTCTCTCTGGAAGGAAGTGGGAGACCTGGTTCCTCATCAGACGTCAAAGGCTGAGGTACTCAGCAACCTTTTTGCCTCAGTCTTCACCAGCAAGGGATCTAGCTGCGCTGTCCAAGTTGTAGAAGGCAAAGGCAGAGACTGGGAGAACGAAGAACTGCCCACTGTAGGAGAAGAGCAGGTTTGAGACCATGTAAGGAACCTGAAGGTGCACAAGTCATAGAATCATAGAATGGTTAGGGTAGGAAGGGACCTTCAAAGGTCATCTAGTCCAACCCCCCTGCAAGGAGCAGGGACATCCCCCACTAGATCAGGTTGCTCAGAGCCCCATCCAACCTGGCCTTGAACGTTTCCAGGGATGGGGCATCCAGCACCTCTCTGGGAAACCTCTTCCAGTGTTCCACAACCCTCATTGTGAAAAATTTTTTCCTAATGTCCAATCTAAATCTACCCCCCTCTATTTTAAAACCATTACCCCTCGTCCTATCACAACAGGCCCTACTGAACAGCCTCTCCCCATCTTTCTTGTAGGCCCCCTTGAGGTACTGGAAGACCGCTATCAGGTCTCCCTGGAGCCCCCTCTTCTCCAGGCTGAACAGCC
>JAAGAY010004221.1:0-20378 GCA_011801015.1 Ardeotis arabs | reverse complement strand
AGGGACATCTCCAACCAGATCAGGTTGCTCAGAGCCCCGTCCAACCTGGCCTTGAATGTTTCCAGGGATGGGGCATCCACCACCTCTCTGGGCAACCTGTGCCAGTGTTCCATCACCCTCATTGTAAAAGTGATTTCCTTGTATCTAATCTGAATCTCCCTCCCTCTATTTTGAAACCATTACCCCTCGTCCTATCACAACAGGCCCTACTGAAGAGTCTCTCCCCGTCTTTCCTGTAGGCCCCCTTGAGGTACTGGAAGACGGCTATAAGGTCTCCCTGGGGACTCCTCTTCTCCAGGCTGAACAGCCCCAACTCTCTCAGCCTGTCTTCATAGGAAAGGTGCTCCATCCCTCTTATCATCTTCATGGCCCTCCTCTGGACCTTCTCCAACTGGTCCGTGTCCTTTTTATGTTGGGGGCTCCAGAGCTGGATGAGGTACTCCAGGTGAGGTTTCAGGAGAGCAGAGTAGAGGGGCAGAATCACCTCCCTTGACCTGCTGGCCACGCCTCTTTGGATGCAGCCCAGGATGCGGTTGGCTTTCTGGGCTTTCAGTGTACATTGCTGGCTCATGTTGAGCTTCTCGTCCACCAGCACTCCCAAGTCCTTCTCATCGGGGCTGCTGTCAATCCATTCTCTGCCCAGTCTGTATTTGTGCTTGGGATTGCCCCAACACATGTGTAGGACCTTGCACTTGGCCTGGTTGAACTTCATGAGGTTTGCATGGGCCCACTTCTCCAGCCTGTCCAGGTCCTTCTGGATGGCATCCCTCCCTTCCAGCGTGTCGACCACACCACACAGCTTGGTGTCGTTGGTGAACTTGCTGAGGGTGCACTCTATCCCACTGTCTGTGTTGCCAACAAAGATGTTAAACAAGGCAGCTCCCAATACCAGCCCCTGAGGGACGCCTCTCGTGATCGGTCTCCACTTGGACATCAAGCCATTGACCACCACTCTCTGAGTGCGGCCATCCAGCCAACTCCTTATCCACCGAGTGTCCATCTGTCAAATCCACATCTCCCCAGTGTTAGGGACAAGGATGTCTAGGGCATGATTACTGTGAGCTTTTTTAGTTTTTTTTTTTAAATTGTTGATTTCAGTCCAGAATGTTTTAGTTCTGTTTTTTCCCACCCAGCCTTTCTGGTACTCTGTGTATCACGTATGCTAATACGGTACAAGATTACATGGTTATTGATGTTATACTATTTAATGGTTGGGTTTGTTGAATTGAGTAGTGTCTGCTGTGCAGTGCTTTTCGGCCTTTTTGGATTTCATGTATTTCTTGTGTCAGAAAAAACATGAAGATATTTTAAAGATAACTGAAAATATCCACCCTTGAGATAAATGCGTTTTTTTCAAGCCCTCTTTTCTGTCTGCTCTTAAACACAGAGGGAGATAGGTTTAAAACAGATGATCCATTAATAATACAAATTCTGTACTCACTGTCTTTAGCACTTGCTGTTCTAATAATTGTAACAGATTTTGTAATTTTCTTCTTTCTTTTAATTTAGAAATAGGTTTGTAAATATTTCATGTCAAGAGATTTTACTCAGTGCTGCGTACAGGCATGTTTTACTACTTTGTGTTTTTACTTGACTGAAATGCGGGACTCTTGAGCATCAATGTATGTTGCAGTTAGTTGTCAGGAATGTTTGAATGACCAACATTCTTCAACATTGCAATGTGCAGCTTGGCAGTTTGAGAGAAACTGAGGAGGAGGTATTTTTAGACTTTGAGATTAAAATGTTGGGTTTTACTATAGATGTTAAATAGTATTTTATACTACAGGGCTCAGCTGTCTAGTTGTGTAGGGCGAGGTGCACTTACAAAGTTTCAGATCTGTACATGAAATAAAAGTACTGTGGCACTGGTTTGATTTCTTTGGTAGCTTCCCATCATACTTTAATTTTAAAACTGTGCTACAAATTAACACAGATATACTTGCACAAAACAGTGTACTTTTAATGCAGGTCATAAGCAGAGAGTAATGGGAATGCACTTTCAGACGAAGATGTTTTTTTTCCAAAGGCATCGTTCTGTTGTGTGTAAAACTAACACACCTGCCAATGTCTGGCAAGCAACATCGGAGATTATAGCAAGGTGCATAAAGGTCTGGGTGGTACTGTTGCATGGACTGAGAGTGCAGCAGCTGGCATAAAATCACGATCTTTTTCTGTAACTCAGGAAAGCTGGAAAATAGTGTCCTAACTCTGCTCGCTTCATTTGGCTAATGGACTGTGACGTCTACAAGAATGCCAAGCTGGATGTTGTGCGGTGCATGAGAAAGTGGATAGGAATAAATTAACCTCTGTTTTTATTATCCTGAAATGGAAACAGAGCTTTATAACAGCAGTAAGTAAAATTGCTAGAATAGGACAGCTGTATTTGCATAAAAGTTTGAAAGCTGGATAAAGACTGCCTAAGTGCCTGAGAAGTATGATTAAAATTTTCTTCACCTGCAGTGAAATGAGAGACTTGAATGTTTTCCACTTGTGATTTAAGACATGACACTTTATTTGGTGTGATTATGTGTGCATAATTACACATATAAATAGATCTCAAATGCTTACAGATTTTGCTATAAAGAGAAGTAGTTTTCTTCTTTGAAATTGTCTCTAACACTGTAGGAAAAATGGAATGTGATAGTTAGCAATGTTTGGAGGAGCCTTAGGTTTTTATCTTCGATGCAGAAAGAAAGAGTGGATAAGTTTGACATCCATCCCTGAGTCTTATGTTGTACTCTTAAGCTCAAGACAAAATTCTGCGTTTGAATTATTAACACTATCTTTTACATTGAAGGTAGAACAGCACTTGGGCCTTTCTTTCCTTGATTGCCTCCTTTTCACATAAAAGCAGAAGCTGTTGTTTGTCTGCTTGGTTGCTTTCCAGGCCTTTCAGTGATGAACTGGAAGCAGGTGACATGGCACTGTTTCTTAACTCTGCCCTTTGGGTGATTGTTTCTTCTGTGCTTCTTTGTAGGAGTTCGCTTAAAAACATCCCCCACCAAACCAAAAATCCCCCTTACCCCTGCCCAAAGCTGCTGTCAGAAACTGGACCAGAGAGAGGACCGGCCCAGGGTGAAATACCCTCCCTCACAAGGAACAGATGGGTTTTAAATGTCTTTTTTAAAGAACAATGAAGTGTTGTTTTGAGGACCTTTTAAAACAAAGTTGGAGACTCTTTTGCTATTTATTGCCAATATCTATAAAACTTAAGCGATACGTGTAACTTCAGAATTTTATTTTCTTATACAGCTTGTACCTGTGGCAGTACATGCACTAATTATTCATAACACTAATTTACATAGAAGATTTCTTACTCTGACCTCCATAGAGGTAGATATAGCCAAAACAGTTTTATATACCAAATATTTAAATAAACTATTATTATTATTATTAATAATAATAATAATAAAAGCCTTGAATAGCACAGATTAGGTGTATTAGATGTAATTTAGTAGATACCTGTTGACCACTAGCTGGTGGTGGAAGATGTTTACATTTGATCACAAATAGATTGCCTAGAAATAGCCATAGAATTATACACTGGCTTCTGAAATATAAAGAAACTTCTATTACTTTGATAACAAGTTAGAAAGACCAAGTATCCTTTTATAACAAAGAAGGTAATTTTGAGAGTTCTTTGACTGTTGTAGTTTGTAACAGCATTTATTTAATCACATGTCCTAAAATACTCTTAAAGAAGAAATAGGAGCGGCATGATCTCAGTGCAGTAGAAAGTGTAAGTAATTACTGTTAAATAAAAATTGTGTTTGTGTGTATATATCAGCTATTTGTGTAGTCAACGCAAGTATACTTTTTCATAATGGTTTATTATGGACTCATGGATCCAGTATATACTGAACTGAATATCTTAATTATCTTGTTCTCCACAGCTTTTGTAAGGAATGGGAAAGGAAGCACTTCCTTGTAACACGGTGTGCAATGTGGGTGGAGTTAACAGCATGGTGCAATTGTCACCTTTTTAAGTAGTCTTCCACTTGTATTCTGATCAGCACCTCAGAAGAGAAAGAGTAGTTGTCATTTGAGTGGTTGTCTTAATTTAAGCAGTCTGAACTTTCAAAAATATTTCTTTTGAGTATGAATAAAAGATAGGAAATGGAAAAGAAAGGTTTCATTGTGTTAATAATCTGACACCTTAGTGCTGTAATGAGGGCAGCCACACTGGAGCTTTCAGAGTACTGTAGTAGTCATCCTCTTACTTCTTGTGTTCATTCAAACATCTTAGTCTGAGCTGCTTGCTGTATCAGAATCTAGTGAAGAAGTCAGGACTTTAGTAACAGTGTGATCACTTTGCAAGTTGCGTTTGGAAGATCTTGCATCAGGATGTCTGATTTAAAGTTTGAGCTTTCAATTACAAATGCAAGTTTAAGTGAAAATTACAAAGTTGATACGGTTGTAACCTTTTTGGGGGGCATACCATAGTCACAAAAATAAACAAGTCCATACTTTTTTGTTATCCAGTGGTTTTTTTTCTCTGTAAAATGTAGCTTGATGAATTTTATAGACAGTCATTGAATAGTAGTCTCCTGGCTATATTATATCTGTAAAAGATTATGATTTTCTTAGGATTCAGAGCTATGGCAAGAGGGAAGTGGCATAATGCTTTTTTAATTAGAAGATTACCAGTAGTGTAATTCATGTGTAGACTTACATGTCACCTTTAAAATTTTACTGCTTGAAATAGGTAAGAGTCTTGCAATGTCATGTGTTTTGCTTCTTATTTTTTCATCCATACTTGCAGATTGCTTTTGAGGTTACTGTAGTAAGCAGGCTACTTAATCGGAATATGGCGGGAGGGGTTGGCCGTTTCTCAAGGTATCGTGAACTTACAAGGACCTTGTATTTAAGCCTGAAATAAAGCTTAATAGTTCGCAACTTTTAAATTACCTTTTAAAATACCCATTTCCAAAAGGACAAAAAAGTAATTGCAGTCAGGTATCTACAGCAAGGATGTAGCTTAAACATGTAGATTTCCACATATTACAAAGGCATCTTTTGATCTAATTCTGTTCTTAGAGCTTCACACTGTGTAAGAGCATATTGTCCTCATTTGTATCTAGTCTTTGACAATTCACAGTACTGATTACTTAACAAAAATGTCTATGAAACCTTCTCATAGATACTGAAAATGTTATAGCAAGTGATTGCCCCTGTTGTCAGGATGATAATAAAAAAGCATGAAGGTTCCCTTTTTACAGGGTATGGGAAGGGTTACTACATACATAATTCAATCAGTTTTAACTCTGGATTTTATTTAACAATAAAAAACCAAACGGTTCTAGCAGTCAAAATAAACACCTACTTTGAGATAAATATGCTCACATGCCTGGCTTAGAATAATCATCATTATATGCCAGAATTTATTTTATTCCATGAGTCTGTTCTGTCTGTGTGTCACATCTATCGAACATATCATATGCTTGTGTTAATGGAGGGGACAGCAGAGGTGTAATTGCTTTTCTTACCTTGAGTAAACCACAAAACTTGAGTGACTTCAATGTATGTAATAGGAGTTTGTAGTATCTGGTTATATTTTAAAAAGTATGGAATATGGATGCAACATCACTGCTATGCATGTGTGCTTACTCCTGAAAAAAATCTTTTAAGGAAAAATAAGAATGTTTGAAGGATCGCATTACATGACAAAATATTACTGAAGAGGTGGGCTGTGTGAAAAGTGGACGCGTAGCTTTTGTTCATACTGCCAAATGATCCAGAAACAAGACTGGGAAACGTAATGACAGTCTTGTTCTGCAGCAGCCTGTCCTTGCCGGAGTAAATACAAAGCATTAGTAAAACACCTTCAGTCTTCAGTTGTCACCAACCAAACAAATGAGCAAGTAGAACATAGTAGAAAATAACAGAGAAGTCTCAAGAAATAGTTTAATCAGTAGGTAACTATGTCAAAAACAAATGTATGCTTGCTTATACAGAAATGCTGGAAGTCTTTAAAAATGGTGAGCTGAAGTATCAGTGGTTTTAAAATGAGGATGCTGCCTGTTGAGGCCAGGAATAAGGAGGGATAATCTGTGGAAAAGTCTTAATTCCATAACATTAATTACGCAGGTATGAATGTTTTATTAGCTGTTCTTTACAGAAAGCTTAGCCATGTCAGCTAAATAAATCAACTACGTTGACAAGTAACATTCAATTAAGATGTACTGAGCAGCTCTTGAGTCCATCTCGAGTACTACCTAAGAACTGGTTTAAGCTGTAGAAACTGAAGAGCTGATCTGTACTGGTGAGCATTCTCATCATTAGATGCTCAAACATATGCTTAAATTCAGCTTCATAGTAGTCATGGAGAAGACTTGTTAAAGCACTTTTTTTTTTTTTTTAATTTCAAAAAAAGTAATACAGGATTGAGGACGCTTTGAAGGGAGCGCTATGCTTGGAGGTAACGTGGTCATTCTTTGTCACATGTTTTGTTAACAGTTACACTGTATACCAGCTGTTGACAAAAGCTTATGGAAAAACCTGTGATAAAGTCGGTATGAACAAATAGCAAAGAAGAAAACACACTCATCTGTATGGCTTGTAGATGGTAATGATATCACAGAAGCATTTGGGGAATGTAAAGGTATTGAAGGAGACCAAAATACATTATTTGCCTTGTTGATGTATATGGAAGCTGAGGAAGTTTCTTATAGTGGAATTACAAGGAATGTGTCAGAAAAGAATTCCCAATTTGAAGTTTAAGTCAAAGTTCATACTAACTTGTTAGGATTAGGAGTTTTTAAAGAGTCTCTAATCTGAAATTGCTGAACTGTTTAATAGAGCATGTAATATTAAAATTTCATTGATTGCTAACAAAGGAACGGAAGGTAGTAAATATGGGTAGCACGGAATTTTTGATTTTTTTAAGACCAAAAATATGCCAAGGGTATAAGATACGGAGAAATCTCAAGAACTTCAGACTGGCAAGTCGGAACTGTAGCAAAGAGTAAAGCTAGTAGAGAGCAGAATGGATGTGTGTTCTGTGGTAAGAAAGAATCTGCATAGACTTTGCAGAGGGGAAACTTACCGTTGCAGATCTGTAAGGCGGAGTCAATGATTGTGTAGATAAGCGTATGGTAATCCAGTTTTACGGTAAACCTCAACCATGTTGTTCACCCAAGGTTCCTGAAGGCACTGAGATGTCAAGGAGTACGTGTTCTGCTTTCCCAGCTAAGAAATATTTCAGTTCTGTAAAGGTTCATGATATTTTGGGGTGAATTGTGAGGTGACAAAGATTGACAAAAGAAAATACTTGAAAGAGTGAAAACAACCTGCTAAAATCCTCAGTTGTGGTATACTGACCCACTTCTTGACAAAATGACAGATATTCAGTGTTGATAAAGGCAAACTGAGCTCGAAGTAAGATGTTTATCCATCGGAGTGAGAAGAATTGGAGTTATAGTGAATGATTCCATCAAAATATTGATTCCTTTGTCAAAAAGAAAAATAAGAAAACAATTGAGAAAGAAATGAAGCTCTTGCACTACTTTATAAAGACATTATGTATTCCATGTGCAGTTCGGTTCTCTGCTGCCTCTCAAAGAGACTATGGGCTTAGAACAGATGCATTGGAAGTCAGAAATGATGATTGAAAAGTATAGAGTGTCTTCTAGAAGAGATCAAGCGGACTATGCCTCCTGCTCCCTGGAGGGGAAAAATGAGGAAGATGGAAGTAAAGGAAGTTTGTAAGATTCTAAGTGGCATAGACATGAAGAGAGAATAATTGATTGTATTTTCTCATAATGAAGATCTGGAGATCTTGTAAAGAATTCAGCTTATTTAAAATAAAGCAAAAAATATAATTTCCTGCTGCTTGTAACTACATTGATCCCAAAAGTTTAAATGGTTTAAAAAGTGATTAAATGAAAATTTAGCAAGGGTTGTCAAACCTGCAGGAAGAGACTTTGTACAGGAAGAGTATCAGCCACAGATGGCTAGATGCTGGTAGGAGGGGACCGTTGCAGCATTCTTGCTCTGCTTTTATAATCCGCATTTACTTAAGCATATGCTGTTGGCCACTTGTGGAAGCAAAATACAGGCTAGATATCAAAGTTTTAAGCAAAATTTGCCATTCTTGTATCTTTTTGTCCAGTACAGTCTGATGTTTTTAAGTTTGGTTTCTGGGCTTGTTCCCCAGTTCTCAAAGTCTACAAGAACTGTGTTTAAAAATCTAGAGTGGGAATGCTCTGATTTTATTTGCGTCTTTGGACACTGATCTGCTTATGTATTTCATGAAACATTCGTCGTCTGTCAGGCTTGATTAGTTGCCTTCGTTCCTCCTGTTTTGAGATTTATTTTCATTTATTTCCGTTATGTCTGCAGTCTGTGGCGAAATAGCTTTTGAGCTGAGTAGTGCAAAAGTTAAAAAATGTATGTGCTAAATTATCTTTGGGTTTTTTAATTTAATTTCTTAAAATGCATGTTTAACTACAAAGGAAAAAAGAAATTTGTTTTCTTAACTAAATGGACTAGAGCTACTGCATGCAAATCCATATCATATGACATGAAATTATGATGAAAATACTGGTTTTCTGGGAACGGCATCATGAACTGAAGATAACACTAATTTTGAAATCAAACTTTGCATGTAGGTGTAAAAAGCTGTGTTGTATCTGAAGTAGGAAGAACAGAATGCTTGTATAACACAAGGAGAGCTCAACTGCTGCAAAATGTGCTGCAGCTTGCTTTTCCAGTTTACCATTTGGTTAGGCCTTAAAAATTTGATTCATAAATAATCCAAGTGCATGAGTGAAAATATCGTCTTTTTTTCTTTGAGTTCCTGTCAAAATTTATGTAAATACAACACTTTATTTACATCTGTAATACTGTTGTTAAAATATGAGAGTGTTGGTGCTGAGGAAAAACTGAGAAACTGGCTTTGTGACTTAAATTCATGTTATCTGTCACTTGTTCTTCTGTTACTAGGTTGTTGCTTCTATCACGGGAGCATAAACTCTTGAAACAGGACTCAGAGTAAGATGCCTAAGGTTAGAGGCCTTTATATGTATCACATCTCTTCTGTTCCACTGATTTTATTGATGGGCTCTCTCTGCCTGAGCAAGTCCTGAAGTACACCTCCTGGCTGGCCTGCTGCACAGCTTCCTCCTGTTGGTTACGTTGACAACTTGCAGTTACAAGAGGACAGGCAGGTTCATACATGAAAATACAAAGGTTGAAACATTCTTATATATCGAATATATCAAACTGAATCCTACCTTGAGTGTGACATTTTGTGTCTAGATTTTGGTTCTGTTGAATGTTTGGATGCTTTTTCAGTTGTCAGTGTAAACAATTAAAAATGTTAATTAAATTTTAAGAGCTACTCAGACACTTAAGAGACTTTTTTCTTTTAAGCCTTTTATTTATTACATTGTTTGACTGCAAGTGAATACTGAAGAGATGTTCTTGTGTAATGGAAGTCTTTTGGAAATGTGTAGAGTTAAGTCAGGAGAAGTCCAGATTGAATGGGACCTATGGAGATCATCTGTTGAAAGCAGGGCCTCAGATGAGGTTGAGAGCCCTGTCAAGCAGTAGTGTGAGTAAGTCTAGTGAGGCAGACTCTAGCACTTCTCTGGGTGGCCTGTTCCTTGTTTAGATATTACCAAAGGTAGTAAATAGGCAGCAGCACATCAGACTGTCCAGAATTTTCTCTCTTACAGGAATGGATATGGTGGAAGAATCCAGCAATTATATTGCAGAGGGGTGAGATAATTTCTTGCTATCAGGTCTTTGGTAGTCAGGCTGCTCATGTTTGCCTGCTTTGAACTTAAAGGTCAGACTTAAAGATGATCTTCAGAGAGAAGCTCATTGTGTCCTTTCACATGAGTTAACAAATTGCAGGATTTTGTTCTGGATAGATTTAATTTCAGATATGCTTTTTCAGGTACATGGAAATTATTTGACTGAAAATGCTTTCCTTATTTCAGATGTAATTTTGTGTCTGCGAAATTTGTTTCTGCATCTGTCGTCTTTGTATTTTGGCAGAAACTCACACTTTTCCAAGCAGAGTATGACAGATGTTCTTGAGTTTCTGATCTTAAAAATTTGGGAAACTAACCTACTCTGTTATGGGGAGAGGGGGGAGGCCCAACTTGGCGTGAAGAGGGACAATGTGCATTACCACCTGCTTGCCATCTTTGTAAGAATTTATGCCACACTTCTTTCATATCTGATCATTTTCACCAGAAATATTGTATGTAATCAATTATTTTATTCACCTGTATTAATGAGCTTTGATTTTAAGAAGAATTCATGTTGTGTTTGAGTAGATAGAACTTTTCATAAAAAGTACTCTTATCAGGATGTCTGAAATGGTGGTAGACGCTGGAAATGTATTAGTATTCTGACTGCCGTTTCAGTCATGACCTGTCTTCTGATTCAAACTATTAGTTAAATGCTCGTGGTGTTTCCTATGTTTTGCTGAGTTAAAACTTCCCCTTCAAGTTATAGATTAGATCTAGGGAGTAAAAATCATGTTATCTGTGGAGATGTTCTCTGTGTGTGCACATATGGACACACACACACACATATATATATTAAAAAAATAAACATTTTTGAGAGATGCATAGTCTTAAATTTCTACTGTCTACTATGAATATGAAATAGCTACATTATATTTAGTGCTCAAAGGGAAAAATAAAAAGACATGGATCCAAATTAATTTCCTAAATGTTGTGGAAGAACTGAGGCTGCTTTTGACTTCTCTAAATTTCAGAGAGCAACATATCAAGCTGCTGTGGCAAATTAAGAGTTATTGATGATTCATCATCTCTAGAACTAGGCAAACACATTTCACAATCTTAAACAACAGAGCTACTGGTTTCCTTGTGGCTTTGAGGAAGCGTAAGCCCACCATGCTCAGTGTCTGCAGTCCTGCTCTTACATGCTGTACAAGCTACAATTCTGTCTGAAACAAATATTCACTTAATAAACTAGTGAATATTTGAGAAAATTGATAGAGAGCAGGATGAAGTGTATTGAGTCTCTCCTCAGTAAAGCCTGTTGAGAATTTCTGTCTGTCCTGATTTTTCACAGTTTTCTCTTTGATTAATATGCTGAGAAACTAATGCGTGACGTTGGTTTGAATCAGGTAAACAACATGATGGGGGAGGGAAAAGTCCAGTTATCTTGCACAAACTATTCTAGAGAAACTGGAGGAGTTACATATTATTTCAAACCATTACAATTTGTCATGCCGCAAGGCTTCCCTCCCCCCCCCACCCACCACCCCCAGACTGGAAACCTGATTCAATTAGTAGGTTTTTAACTCTTTCAAGGGGAGTTACAGGTAGTCCCAGGAACTTCACACACATAGAGTGCTTTGTAATGTTGGGTTGCAATGACAGACGGGATGTGAATACAAAGTCTCACTACTATAAAGAATTATGCTGGTTGTAATCCCTGTATTATGGAATTTGTAATTGGTAATTAGTTTCTTTTACCTTGTTATGGGTTTCTTAGATGTCAGTTATGATTCTTGGCAAGAACATTTGAAAAATCAGTTAGTGAGGCAGAAAAACTGGGGTTTTTTTTGTCTCCAAAGACTTGTGATGCTTTTCTTAGTCCAGCGTGTTGGTATTTTCATGAGAGACAGTTGGCAACAACCCTTTTGTATACAGATCTGTATACTGTATACCATTGCACTCTGTTGGTAAAATTGCTTTTTCAGTAAATTACAGTTATTTTGATCTGAGTAAGTGTTGCATATCCTTTGATCAGACTGTTCTGGGGGTCTGTCTTAATTTTGTTGTTTCTCTGCATTGTTTTGTCCTACCATATTCTTTAGTAAAGAAATAAATTACCTTCCTTGACACATATTTTCATGTTTCCATGTTGAATTTAATTTTCTGTTCTTTCTGTGATTCCAGTCTGTTATAATTAACACCCTAGCAGGAGCAGTAAACCTGGCTGAAGCATTTGGTTTTTTCCCCCATCCTACCCTTGGCCACATAGCAAAACTGGATGAAGGAACTGATCCGTACTTTTAAAAAAATATTCTAAGCTTTAAGTTAAAAACGTCAACTTTTACTTTCTTAATCCAATGTTACTTTGTGGCTTTTCAACTGGTAACGTCCGTCCCTCTGCAGTTTTACAGTAGGCACGCACAGACAGTTGTACTGGCATAATATAGATAGATTATGCAGTCAGGAGGAAAGGGATGTTAAACAGCAAAAAGCTTTGTACCATTTAACACATTGAATAGCATTCTTTTTTCTTGCTGAGTAGTCTTTGTTCTGAGTAGTAGTTGACTCATCTGTCTGAAAAGGACGTATATGCCACTTATGTTCTTTAAGCAGCAAAAAATACAAAAAAAGCAATGAAAATATCTGAGCGAAGGTAGTTTATGCTGTTTTCATAATGTTATGCTACCTGCCTCTTTATTTGGATAGCTGTTGCTGTGTTTATATGCTGGGGTTTTAGCCTCTAGGATCAGGATTTACACGACTCGCGAGAATTTCAACATAGGACGTAAGAAAGAGGGGTCAGGAAACACTATACGCTTTGTGAAAATGAAGAGGGAATATACAGCTGCAGGCTTCACCCGCGCCCCCGCACCCTACCTGATGAAGAAACATTGTTGTCCTTGCGAAAGTTACTTCATTACAAAAAATACAGCCTTAATATGGGCAGTTCTGTTCCAGCTCTTCCTTCCCAAAACATGTGACAGACATGAGGTGTGGCAGCTCCTCATCATGCAGCTCTACAGTGAGCTGAAATGGCTCGCTGACCCAGTGAAAACTAAAATTATCAAGGTGTTGAAACTTTGTGCCTTGGCACTGATTGTGTAAGGAGTGTGCAAGTAAGCACGGAGCGACACGTGATACAGGAGGAACTACTTTTTTCTGTGATCACTCTCAGCTGGACTGGATTAAAGCATATTGGAAAACAGTACCTCTAGGCAAGATCCTTTCTATAATCTGGTTAGGTGGCTGTGCATTGGTAAGCAACCAAATTGCTTGTATACTAATGCAGCTTTTCAGCACCTTGTGCCATGAGTTCTAAGAGTGAAACCAATATACAGGGGTAGTGGGGAGGAAGTATCAAAAAAGGCTGGAGCAAGGCATTTGAAAGGTATGCCCTGCTTGATTAAAATAAATGTACGTAGCTGTCCTCTTCTTGCAACTGTCTTTAAAGATGTAGATAAAAAGTCTATTTCCATTCTTTGATTTTGATCTAAGTATAAGAAATGTCTTCAAGGAGTGAAGACACAAGTTTGAATACTGTTGGGAGTTGTAGATTTAATAAAGGATGGAGACCCATGTACTGAGGGGAAGCAGAGGGATTTTCTGTTGCAGAAAATGAGCTTTTCAGCCAAATGTTAGAATATAAATGCTACTAATAATGACTGCAGTTCAGTTGTCCTTGGCAATGTGACCTTTATGTGTATCACTCCTCCTCTTCTTCCCAGGTAGTCAGTGAACCACCTTGACAGTAGTCTCGACTTGATTTAGTAAGTGGAAAGATTATTACAGAAAATCTAGTCATAAAACCCTGTTGAACTGAATGATTCTGCATTAATTTTAAGCAGAATGAGGCCAGTAGAGTAGTTTCTTCTTTTGAGTAAATTTGCCAATGATTCTCTGTTTGAAAATGTCATACCTAATGAGCTGAAGGAGCAGGTAGTGAGGTTGGCTGAGTGGAGACAGGTTGTGCATTTAAGTTTCTGAATTTACACCAGAGTTGTGTATTCCCAAATGATACTATATTGTGAGCAGGGGTAGGGAGAAGCTGTAGCTCTGTATAAATGACTGTCTAAAAAGAAAATTAAGAATAAGATATGGATTAATGTTGATGACAGATACATTTTATCCAGAGATAAAAAGCCCAACAGGGATGATCAGACATATAGCTATTGTCTTTTGAACTGCAGATATAAAAGTAGAGAAATACTTCAATAGTACTTGCTGCAAACCTTTAGCATATCAGAAAATATGGCATGGGAGGTAACAACATATAATGTTTCTTTCTTATGTTAGCACTCTCTTCAGAGGATTAGTGTAATCTAAAGTTGAAGCACCTCACCTGTACAAAGTCTGTATTTGTGGCTTTTGTTCTTTTACTTTGTGTATATATACACATAAATATTTCTCTACACGCTTCAAAGGTTACTATGTGGTTTTTTAAAGGTAATGAAATGTGACTTGGTATTTCAGTTGATTAGAGGGTTTCGGGGTTTTGTGAAGCACAGCAAGGAGGATCTGCACAGAATTTCATCAAGAGTTGTCAGACTCAGAATATAACTGCTGTTTGTTTGGAACGCTTCTTAAATACTGTGATTAGTCTGTGCTTCCTTAGTTATTCCTTCGACACCGGTAAACATGAAGTTGCGGCAGCATAATACATCAGAATGGAAAGCAAGTGGAAGCATCCAAATATACTCTTAAGGCTGTTTTGTCTGTCTGTACAAGAATTATTTGCTATTATGTAAATACTATGTGAAGACCACAGCAGTGACTTTTTAAAATCTGCATGGTGCTTTGCTCTTTTCCATCCGTGTGCCAAGGCTTTGTGAGCGATAATCTTGGAGACAGAGGAAGCTAAGTAGAATGAAAGGTTAATTGACCGCAGCAAATAACAGCAGTCGTAAGATCGAGTGTGTAAATAAACTATAACTGAAGGTCTATGCTGAAGTCTGGGCTCAGGAATTTTGAGGGGAAAGAAGCACTCGTGATATTCGACAACAGGGAAAATGTACTTAGGTGAAATTCACACTTTGCTATATGTGCTTGTGCCTGCATCTGTATTTCTTCCAATCCTGTTTGCTTTCTGGATTAAAACAAAGAACAAAACCCGCACCCCTGAAGGCCCAGTGCTGCTATCAGCCTCTTCTTGGACTCCCACAAATAGGATTTTTTTGTCCATCTTAGAGTCACTATGTTCAGCAGGATTTGAGGGAAGGGAGAATAGATCTCTGTGCATCCTAGAAGGTATGATGGATAAAGCTGTTTATAGGGTTTTCAGGAAGACACAGTGCTGCAATATGCATCTTGGGAATTCCATTTGAGGAACAATTTCAGCTTTCAAAGTGAATGTTTTGTTGTTTTTTTTTTCTACAGGCTTCCTAAAGTACGGATCATTTCAGTACTGTCTTCCTACAGTGAATGTACATACACTGTTACCAGTTTTAGGCAAGTCAACCTGATTGACAATCTAGGGGAATAACAGTATTGAACTAAACTGTTTAAATATTCTCTGGTAATTTGAGATCCCAGTGAGGCTTTTTATAAAGTTTTCATTTTTTATCTGTTTGTTGTTTACATACACTGATATGGATTAATGTTGATGACAGATACATTAAAAATTATTGAAAGTTAAGTACACTGCTACAGTTAAAACAGAAATGGGAGAGGAAAATACCGTAATCTAAATTTGCTAGTTACTCTTCTCCATACACCTTCAGCACAAGAAAGCATACCAAAGCTGGAGTAGTTCACAGTTTAGATGCAGTGAGTGAGGCAGAGGCTCTGTCAGAGCAGGAAGAGCGGTCAGCTGGAAGCCTGGAGACAATGTCTGTGCAGTATGTGCGCTTGACGCTGTTTGTCTCTTAGCAAGTCCTCAGCTTTGTGGAAGACCTGTAAGGAGTTTAGATATTAGAAACGCTGTTTAGGTAAGAACAAGTGCCAAATCTGCAGCATGTATTTTTACGTAAACTTGCTGGGTGTTTTTTTTTTTTTTTAAGACATACTGACTTGGCAGAAGTCACCCACAGAGATCATCTCTGGATCATCATTGTCTGAATGCAAGGGACCGAAGGACAGTTTCAGTATTGTTAATGATGAAAAATTTGAGGATTTTAATCCATTTGTTGCCGCAGTGTTTTGTATGATGTTGGAGACAGTCAGTAGAATACTTGGATGGAAGGAAGCAAGCCAAGTCAATTCAAACAAAACCTTTAACATTCTAATAGGCTTTAACATTTTAAAAAAATTGATATAGTTTAAATTCCTCTTCAGTGCATATTCCTTGGATCTTATCCATCTGCTTGGACTCGAAAGAATTGAATTCAAATTGCTGAAAATTGAAAGTAGTCTTCTATAGTGTAAGTAATGTGAGTTCCAAACATTGACTTGTTTCCTGAATAGTATTGCATCCTATGCTGCTTTGACTGGTTCTGCCTTCTGATTACCCAGCATTGTTACAATTCTGTAAAAGGAAGGCCTCTGCCTACTATCTTGAATTCATTATATATTTAATACTCCTTTTTTTTTTTTTTTAGTTGTAACATGGTTGTGATTTTTAGTCATCTGGATATGTTTTTCGCATTAAGAACAGCTGGAAAATACAATTTTTTTTCAATACTAAGTGGAAGCGTAGCTGCTTCTGCTCTCTCCCCCAATGAGAGGGACAGGCTTATATATTTTGTATGTAATTTTTATGAGGTAATTATTTTTTTGTCCAGTGAAAATGCAGGATGTTTTCTGTTCCAAAAGACTTAGTTTCAGTTACGTAAGTAAACTTTAATTGTGACATTTACTTTGAATATGAGTCTTCAGATGCGCAGATCCTTATAGAATTGAGACTTATGCATGTGCTTCTCTGGCAGGCAATGTCAGTTGTTTGGAATACAGTATTGTGGAAATATCTGCTCTCTTTTTTTTTTTTTTTGGACACAATTATGATGCGAGAATGGAAAAATAAAACATAAAATATGTATTAAATGCTTGTAAGTATGTGGAGTTTTTGCTAACATCATACTGTCTAATGAACTTGTAAAGTGTTTTTCCTTTTCAAGGTAAATAGTTTGCTCTTTTTCCAATAGCAAGATTTGTAAGAACTTTTTTTCCCTGTAATCTAACGTATGACCTGATGTTGAGCTGATACAGTAGAACTTAGCTCTGTGTACCATTCCTGAAGGTAACCATTTAGTTACCCCTTACCTTATGAGAAAGTTATCCTTTACTTCTGCCAAAGTATAACCATAGAATATTTATACTTTATGTGACATTATGGTGTATTCAGGTAAGCAGAAGGAAACGTTGCCTGAAGGTAACCTAGAGAAGAGGGTCTGTTTCAGATGTTGGCATAGAAGCCAGGGGAATAATCTAGTCATGAACAAATTTAAAGTGGGAGTTAGAAATACCCTTCAGTGTGGTGAAGGTTTAAATCATCCTTTGAATCGGATTAGCAGGGCAAACAGTGAATTAGTTCTAAGTTGGAGTTTGATCAGCATTATAGACCAGCTAAGACAGTATTGCCCACAGCACCCGCTTGACCTACTTGGCCCATTTTGACCTTGCTGCTTGGGTGTTACCTGTTGTCATTACAGAGAGGGTTGTTAATTTTATAGTCGCAAATTATATTTGCTGGTTATAAGGTGTTAAAGGGAGAAAAAGAAAACTAGAAAGTAGTTTAGTTTTTTTCATACTAGAAACTGTGAGTAATCTGAAGAGGGCAAGGAAAAATGTTCAAATGACATGCTGAAATAGTGAATTAAAGTTGGAGAGGTGAGGATGGAATTACGGATACCTGTTGTGGTGGTTTACCTCCGGACGGCAGCTAAGCACCACGCAGCTGCTTGCTGGCTGATACTGGGGAGAGAACCAGAAGGGTAAAAGTGCAAAAACTTTGGGTTCAGATGAAGACAGGTTAATAAAGAAGAAAAAAAAAAAGAGAGAGAGAGGAGAGAGAGACACACAACAACAAAGAAAAAACAAAACTAAAAGCAATAGCTTACCACCAAGTGACCCATGCCCAGCCATTCCCCAAGCAACAGCAGGCAAATTCCCCCACTCCCAAGTTTTTGTTGCTGAGCACAACGCCATACGGTATGGGATATCCCTTTTGTCAGTTGGGGTCAGCTGTCCCCGCTGTGTCCCCTCCCAGCTTCTTCTGCACCCCAGCCTACTTGCTGGTGGGGTGATATGAGAAGCAGAAAAGGCCTTGACTCTGTGTAAGCACTGCTCAGCGGTAACTAAAACATCCCTGTATTCTCAGTGCTGTTTCCAAAACATAGCCCTATACTAGCTACTATGAAGAAAATTAGCTCTGTCCCAGACAAAAGCGGTACAGCTGTATAACAGAGGTCAGAGATTTCTTTGAAATGATGTTCTGTACAAGTGTAGATGAAACTTAAAAGTATGTTGACACTGATGTGCATGGCTAATTTTACCTGCTTTGTGAAACAGTTGATGTGCGCCATTGTAAAATTGCAAAATAATGCATCTTGCTGATCAGTGCTATCTTCTGTGTGCAAAAGCCACGTGTATTTCCATTAATTCTGCGATAGAACTCTATAAAGAAGTAATCTTCTGGAGCTATGTGTGAAAGTGAGAGTTCAGGAGGGATTTATTTTGTTATTTCTGCTGCACTTTATTTAAGAGTACTAAATATATCCCAGTTAGTTCTGTTTTAGGACACATCATCCTTTCAGTGCCATAGAATAATCTGAGCTGTTTTGCACAGTAATTCTGTGTTTACATCCCAGATATTCAGAGAAAGGCTCTGGAAGCTGTAGTCCTTTTCTACAGTCATCTTCCCCTGTTCCAGCATCTTACATCCTCTCTTACTCTTCCTTCCCAAAATGAATGGTAATGCTGAGACGATAAGCTTTTCCAGCCCTTGAATCCTCTCCTTTATGGTTTTGGGTGTGTGTTTTGGAAAGGGGGAGAGCAAAACAATGAAGCAGCCTATATTTTCAAGCCTGACTTCGTGTCCCTTTTCTAGCTAATCCTTAGTTTTGCAGGGATTACTTTTACCCATGTAAAAGAATGCTGATTTTTTTTTTTTTAATCAGTCAGTATTTCGATTTCTGTCTTTAACAGATTATTTATCTAGTGCGAGAATCGTTGCTTACCTTTATTATGATCTGTTTTTCTTCTGATAATGCTTCTTGGATTTTTATATGCTTCCTGCTGGATGTGGTTGTTATGTGACCATGAAATTGTACTGTGATTAACTTGTGTTTTGGTTTGGAGAGCAGAGGGGAGCAATCAGACAGTGAAGGAAATTAGATTTTCACAGTTTTCAGGGGTAAAAGTAAAGTTTAAGTCTGCTGTCTACCTCATTCATACTAATGGTATCATATCACGTGCTTATCTGCCATTTAAAACCTTCTAGTCTCCTAAAATAATTTTTGTCAGCCACTGTATGAAGCTTTCTTTTATTTAACAAAGGTTATAAAATCCATACTTTCGCACTAATGGACTGATGCAGTGCTACTCAAAATGGCAGTAACATTTAATTAGATTGACACTTGCATAAGATCTTTCCTTGTAATTGTAGTATACTTCCTTCGATGACAGAAAAATCTTATTTTCTGATGTGAGTTGTGGCCTATTCTGAAGATGATTTCTTGTAATGTTTTAAGAAAGAATCGTGATAATTTGGTAGAAAATCAGCAGCACAATGAGGGCTCTTAAGTAGCTCTGATTGGGGTTTTTTATTATTTCGGTAATCTTTGCAAGTACTGTTACAGTTGACAGAGCAGAGAATAAATTCAGAGATAATCTGATGTAGCAGTAAGATGACAGCTAGCTGGGTTTGCTGCATTCTTTTAGTTTAGGAATAAAATGAGTTAGTGCAGAGTGGAACCACTGTTTCTGACCTTTCTTTTCCTGAATGTTGTTTAGTGTTTATGTTTGTCTGGGACTGGCTTGGTTCATGCAGTGCTTTCAGCTGAAGAAATTTGCTGAAATATACAGTTTAACCAGTGTTTTGGAACTTGCAAAGCTGACTGAGGTGCCTGAACACTCACCTGCTGTCACATCTGTAAATAGTGCTGGAAGAATATTTGCACTTAGGACACACTTTTACTGGGAGAATGTTGTTCATGGGGAAACGGAGAGGGTCAGGAGCAGAGAACTGGTATACTTGTACTTCCTTAAGCAATTTTCACACTAAGTCACTAATCATAACTGCTTCTGTTCTGAACCATGAACAAATTCCACAATAATTTGCTACTTCCCTAAGGGTGAACAGTTAGCCTAAGGGATTTAGCATTCCAGTGGCATGGTGCAATCTGAGTAAGGCAGTCAGAACTGGATGTGAAGCAGAGCTTCTTCACATTCTGGTGCTTTTGGAGAAGAATGAAGACCACTTGATTTCTTGTGAGTTTTTTTTTTTCATTTATCCTTTTTAAATGAGTCAACCTTTCTGTTTTTATTTTTCCTCTCATTGCTTTTTCTCCTCCTACCACTCCTCTTCTAAGAAAACAAGAAGTTTTTCAAACTTTTGTTTTCTATAGAAGATCACAGATGATAGAATTTGTGTGTCAATCATTTTAGACAAGACGTTCGTACAAAAAGGATTTGTTGTGGTTTTGTTTAGTGAGGGGGGGCCTAAGGTGGAAGCTTCTGTAGGAAACTGCTAGAAGTTGCTCCCCTTTTGTTTAGTGGACTCGGCCGGGCCTAGGGCGGACCCTG
>JAAGAY010004220.1:0-20186 GCA_011801015.1 Ardeotis arabs | reverse complement strand
TGTTGTTTTTCATGTACCTTGTCACATGCAATCAACTTTTATGAAAGATGAAAGTTCGCCTTAAAATCTTTGTAATTTATTGTTAAAATTGCTGTCCAGATTTGATGTTACACAAATACTTTGATTGTTTGGCTCTCTCCTTTTTGGAAACAAATAAATGTCATGATGTATGGTCAGCTGTAGATTTAACCACCGTGCAGGTTCTTCAGTTATGACGAAGAGTAGCAACACTTCCCAAAATAGTAACCTTTGACTGTGATGAATATTTGACTTTCATAAACCATTTCTTTAATCCCTAAGTGAATGTAAACAATCAAACTGCTGAAGCTATATACAGTTTATGCTTACCTATGTGGGTGCCACAGTGAATACTTCCAAAAGAAAAGGGTTCACATCGCCCATTTGTATCAGCATACACAATACATGTATGGGAAAGAGTAATCAGTGGGTTAATTTGAGTTACTTTAATTTTGAAGAAACTAAGATAACTATTTCAGATACACAAGTTAAAAATGAAACTTTTAAGCTTGAGAATGTAAATCCTAATAAGGGAAAAAAAAACCCTCTAGATAATGAGGGTATGTAGTGAGGAGCTAGTCCTCAGGCAACAAAACACTAAATACTTTCTGTTTCTTGCAGTCTACATCTCTGTCCATTAGTGTTAATCTATCCATTAGTGTTGATCTTTGCATCCGCTTTGACGCATACTACATCTGTCAGAGTAATGGCAGAACCAGACATACACCTGCAGGTAATTTACCGACATACATTACGCCTGTGGATTACATTCTTGGATCTGCACCCTCCTATCTTCATCTTCTTTTTGGGTAAGGAGGTTCATGTTTCCAAAAACCTAGAGCACATTTTAAACATTTTACAGCACTTTGATTGCCTGCTTTTTTTACACAAGATTGTTCAAGTTCTGACTCCAAAGCAATTTTGATCATTTCTTGCTAAAAGATCCCCTAAAATTTCCTAAAACTAAATAAAAATCATGTGATACTAGATGTTGCCATGGATAAAATACTTGATTTTCTAAAGCATGTATTGTATGCAAGAATGCATACATTGTCATGCCTGAATACATAGTTGTATATCAACAGTTAGGCGATCAGTTTTGGACCTGATCTTGCGTACAACTTACTAGGCACATTATAAACCCTTCACTCTACTTGAGGGCATCCTACAGAGCTTGTGAAACTTGTGCTTTTGCATTTTTGTGTGATCTGAAGTTCCTACCTGTTAGATATGGTCATTTTAGTATCAGAAGAGAACTAGCAAATTGTATCCATAAGTAGGTGTGCCAAAATTTTTTAATACTGTAGTTACACTTCTATGAGGCATCCTGAGGTATAAACCAAAAGCATGCTAAAGAATTCACTGACCTCCTGAGTAGATCTTTCTGTAAACTTGAGTTCATGAGATAGATATTATTTTCCTAGGTTTTTTAAAATTACTAATGGCTGGGGTTAGGAGTTAGGAAATTATGATGATCCTTAATCATATAACTTCACAAATGTTGAATTAATACTGACAGTTGTATATCTTATGATTCATACCACTGTTTATGGCTTAGGAACTCCACAGTCACTAGAGAGTTACATCTTTCTAGAACAGATATTGCTAATCAGGAGGATTATACTAAAATTAGTGAGTTCGATAAAAACAAAACTCTTGCATAGGCATAATCATTTCAGCTGGGGAAGTGAGATTTGAACCCAAATCAATAAAGGAAAAATATTGTTAGAAAAAAATGTTCGTCTACTCCTTTGCCATGCACATGTCTGGCAAATTATAAAAACAATCAGACTAATATTTATATTCATATTCTAGTAAAAATGTGTCACAGCAAAAGTAATTGTGAAATATAGTCAGAATTTATCAATAGTCATCACATTGTGGTATATTAAAAAATAGTTAATCTCTTTGTTTCAAGGAAAGAAGAAAAGGATTTTTATTTTTTTTAACAATTATCTGCTCTAATTTCATTTTTTTTCCAAGGTTTTTTTTCCCCAAGTATCTGAGATGAATGGCCTACCTCAACAAACCTTGAAAAGTTCTGTTAAATCTATTTTCTTTAACGTAGAAATTAAATAAATAAAAGTGTATCCAAAAGGTGTTTTGGTGTTTGTTGGTTTTTCTAACTTCTAGATTTTTATTTTATGAAATTCTACTTGCACAGTTTTGTTATTTAAGTATCTACAAAGCTGGGAATGGCTCCAATTCACAATGAAGAAATTACTGTACTTCACAGAAAAAAAAGGTGGAAATTCTGAGCACTGTCACATGGAGAATAAAAGAGGCCAATTTATTCTGTTTTTTCTAAAAGTGAAAAAACTTTAGAACATGAAAAACATGGATTTAACTAACTGATTTACACCCTGGAGATACACTATTGGCCACAGACACTTATTATGAGGCGATGTGTGGAATGTCACCCATTGTGTCGGCACATAATTATTTTTTTAAAGGATAAACTAAATGTTATAAAAATATATAACTGTCTATAATGGATAAGGCCAAAGATTCATTTATATAAGTATTCTCCTGCCAGCAGTGGTGAAATGCAGATGCCAGGCACGAATTTGAGTGTGTGTGTGTATATATATATATATATATACACACTGATATTTAAGACGCCCAAGTAAATAGTGATAGTTCTTCACAATATTCTCCCAGCCTCCAACAACTGACAGCTCATTTACATACTGAAACAATGGTCACACTTTTGAATTACACAGTCCTTTTTTCTTTCCATGTAGTTTTTCCAGTTGCCCCTAGAGTTCCTGCAGACTTCTAGCATTCCTACATTGTGTTGGTTTTGCTTTGTGGGGTGGGCTACAGTGACAGCTTCTGCAAGAAGCTGCTACAAGTGGCTCCCCTTTGTCCTGAGGACTCAGTCGGGCCTAGGGCGGAATCACCACAGGCCAGGGCCGAGCCAGTTGGTGATGGGATATTCAGTGATAACGCCTCTGCGATAACCTATTTAAGAAGGGGGAAAATAAAAAGAAAAAAAGGAAGAAGCAGTGAAGAAGCAGGTGCAAGCCTTGTGGGCATTGCAGGCCTCACCCTCTGGCCTCCTGCCAGGTGGCCGTCGGGACCCGACTCAGCCTGGCCCGGTTGCAAGAAGTGAAGAGGAGATGTGAAGAGATCCTGAGAAGCGTCTGCCAGTCTGTTGTGAAGAATTTCTTGTGAGAGGAATGGCTGCAGACACCAAGGTCAGTGAAGAAGGAGGGGGAGGAGTAATGCAGCTCCTGGCCAAGATTCCCCTGCAGCCCATGGTGAAGCAGGCTGTCCCACTGCAGTCCATGGAGGTCCACGGAGGGGCAGAGATCCACCTGCAGCCCATGGAGGACTCCACGCTGGGGCGAGTGGATGCCTGAAGGCGGCTGTGGCCTGTGGAGGGCCAGCTGTGGCAGCCTGTTCATGAGGGGCTGTACCCTGTGAAAAGGACCCCACACTGGAGCAGTTCATGAAGGTCTGTAGCCCATGGGAGGGACCCCACACTGGAGCAGAGGAGGAATCTGAGGAGTTCTTCCCCCAACAAGGAAGGAAGGACTAGCAGAAAGTGACATGTGATGATCTGACCACAACCCCCACTCCCTGTTCCCTCCCTGTGCCACTCAGGGGGTGGGGAAGGAGGTAGAGGTAAATGAATGGGAAGTTGGTTTTGTTCTTTTCCTCATTATCCTGCTTTGGTTTTATTAATAATAATAAATAGTATTCCCCAAGTTGAGTTTGTTTTGCCCATAACAGTAACTTCAATGATCTTTCCCTGTCCTTATCTCAAACCTTGAGCCTTTTTGTTGTATTATCAATCCCTCATTCCCTCAAAAGGTGGGGGGAGTGAGTGAAACATCGTGCAGCTCAGTCCTGAATGGGACTAAACTACGACACATTTTGAGCCAAGGAGCTTTACAGCTTAACTACAGACTGTCAAGAAATACTTGCTTTTCTTCTTTCTGAACTTGCTACCTACTACTTTTACTTGATGCTAGTTCATGATTCGAAAGGATCAGTGAGCAACTGATCCCTCTTCACAGATCCAAGTCATTATAGATGTTTGGTGGGCCACTCATTTTTTTCTTTTAAGGCTGCTGACTTAGCATTTTCATGTATGTGTGCGATGACTTACATTGATAAGAATATTGCTCCGGAGATATCTTGTTGCAGCCTTTTGTTACTTACAGGGGGCTTATAAGAAAGATGAGGAAAAACATTTTAGCAGGGCCTCTTGTGATAGAATGAGGGGTAAAGGTTTTAAACTAGAAGGGGTAGATTTAGACTAGATAGAAAAAATAATTTTTTTTTGTGATTAGGGTTGTGAAACACTGGAACAGAGAGGTGGTGGATGCCCCATACCCAGAAACATCCAAGACCAGGTTGGATAAGGCTCTGAGCAACCTAGCTCTTCAACCTAGTTGAAGATGTCCCTGCTTCTTGCAGAGGAGTTGGACTAGATGACCTTTAAATGTCCCTTCCAACCCAAACTATGCTATGATTCTATGATTCTCTATATATCTATGAACATTAACATAAAATATGTGGTTATGTTTCAGAAATGTAAATAGCAATCTTTTGCAGAGACTACGTCCTCATCTTGCTAAATTGTATTTTCACTTCCAGTCATTTGGCACCCTACAGGAAATGTAAAATGCAATGGTCATGAGAGGATTGCACTGCAGAAATAAGCTTTTTATTGGCTTTAATGTGACACAGCTACTTTCTTTGCCGGTCACTGACCACAGCATTGTAGAGTGCAGAAGGCACATTCCCTGTCTGGAGGCCAGGAAATAAACAGAACCTGAATAAGTTATCATTCCTTTTTTTTTTTTTTTCTGGAAAAACAGGAGGAATCTGTTACCACATTGTGTCATGAGCTGTTATGATTAGCTATGTTTGTAGGAGGCTTGTTTTGTTTCAGTATGGCCTCTGTGTGCTTATTTAGTAGCTTTTCAGCTAAATTGTCAGTTTTAGGATTTTTCCCCAGCTTTCTGTACATGAAAGATAATATTTATGTTTTGTACAATTAAGAAAGCATTATAAGGAATGTGAATATTAAATATGTTTTTTCTTCTATGAAAGAGATAAGAGAGAATAAAAAGGAGTTTACTAAAACAA
Organism: Ardeotis arabs; assembly: GCA_011801015.1. Lineage (NCBI taxonomy): Eukaryota > Metazoa > Chordata > Aves > Otidiformes > Otididae > Ardeotis > Ardeotis arabs. The sequence goes on along the minus strand of JAAGAY010004220.1, from coordinate 15,065 downwards.
GATAAAAATAAGATAAAACAACAAATCAGAACGTGTTCTTTACAAATACCAATGTATTTCTGAATCAAATGTAAAATCAAATACTTTGAAAAAAAGAGAATATAAAGAATTTAGGCTTAAACAGTTAAAGCAGATATATTTAAGCAATGATGGTGATATCATAAGACAAGTTTCTCCTGAACTCAGATGGTTAATCTCACTTAAGATCACCCTTCCTTTACCTTCCTGGAATGGACCAGAATCTCACTCCCACAGAGACTGAGTAGTTGAGATATCAGTAATCCTGTTATAAAGAATTCAAGTCTGAGCTCTGAAACAGAACTTGTATACAACATAAAAACTTGTTGGCTAACTTCCAGCACTTAAAGAGCCTCAAAGCTTTTGATAGGAGCAGCAAAGAACTGACTTGCAGACAGCTAATGATTTGGTTTCCAGACAAACAAATCCATTTGGGAAATGGCAAACCAACTGTCTTTAAAAGGCTTCCAACAGTGTAGGTCACTATACCATATCTAATGGAAAGGTCATCTCCTAGGAAAGGTTAGAAAACAGTGAGAGCTTTCTACTTTTTTAACTTCATATCATTCCATGGAAATGAGCCGCAAAATGAATGGAAGGAGATGGTTCAGCCACATGGCTGCATATCCTGACTGCGTGGCTTATCAAGAAAGTGTGGAGGTTTAGCACAGAAAGACGTATGAGCTGGGACAAAAGAACATATAAACACTAGAACAAAATGTATATTTTACTGTTGCTAAAAAAAAACAGCAGTGGAGGCTGACTGCCTGATAGTGCCAACACGTGGTCAGCAAAGTGTTTTGTTTAGATAGATGTGTAGGAATTATTATTTTTGAAAAAGTGTTATTTCTACTAGGGACGTTTTAAATGTTTCTATTTTAATTGGCAATCAGTCCAAAGATCATCCACGCATCTCCCTACTTTTTGCCCTATCCCCAAAAAGTCAGAAAAGCTGTCTCTTTTGTAAGGCTAGAAGATGAAACGCCACCCATGAATACTAAATTGTCTCTGCATACTCTAGAGCAATTCTGACCTTCCAGCAGCTATGCAATTCAAATGTGAATCTCCCTATATATTCCAGGTCTAGAACATTTTTAAATGTATGGCCTCTTATAAGATAATAAAATAAAAATGGACAAAATCCATGGAAATATGATGGGCATTCACATAAAATCTGCTGCTGAATATTTATGGATTTCTGTTCTGTTTTTCCAGTGCTCCTATCCTATACCACAGATAATTTTTATTACTTAAGTTTTGCTTCCAGATAGTAAGGGTTATTTCCAGATCGCACAAAATCAGTTTCTTGAGCTGTAGTGGCATTACTTATCTTATGGTACTTTTTTTTAGAGAGTACTCTGGATGTTTTGGCATGCATGGCTCTCTTTTTTTTTTTCTGAGTCATGAGTCATGAACTGCTTTTGCTAGATATTTCTTGGTTTTGGATCTCTGTCTATAAAGTTCTTACATTTTATCCGTGATGATACCAATCCTGTGCAATTCCAGACTAGAGAAGTAAAAAGGAGGATCATCTTTTGATGAGAGTGTTAAATTAAAATTAGTCTTACTCTTTATGATGAAGATTGGTTTATGTCTAATTTTTACTTCTGAAAGTCAAGAGCAAGCCAAAGGGCTTAATGTATTACAATTCACATAGTTAATGATATTTTCTTCAACATTTCAAATTCTAACGAGAACTAGTAATTTTCTGTAATTTTTCATGCATTTATCCTTCAATGTATATTTTTATGAAAAAAAATAGACTATTTTAAAGACAATTTTTGAAAAAAAAGGAAAGGAAAAGAAATAAATCTTTTTAATATCTTACTATGCACCAAGTCTCAGTCCTGGAGAGATGATGCAACTTGCACCTTGAAGATTCTTCAGGGGTGATATGGGGTGATAGTTAAAATTTAATTAATTTAATTAATTAATTGAGTTGTTTAGAAATTAAAGGCATTTTTAGATTCTTTTGCATAATATGCAAATCCTGTACTCTATGTTCTTGTGAGTATGTGACCAGGAGAACAATGGAATGAGAAAGCTTTTGATTATTTATTATTTAAATGTAAGATTTTTCTGTCTTTAAGATTTTTTTCCTTTAAGTTATTATGGCTGCTTCAGACGATTGAAAAAAGGAAAAAAAAATAGACTAAAGGCTTTTCATTAAATAATATTGATAGTGGCAATGATATCAGAAAAGAAAATAGTAAATCTGCATAAGTTAAATTTTCTTCTCCTGTGGTCATTTATACTGATTGAATAATTATATAGCAATAATTATGAAAAATTTCTGCTATTTAATCCTTCATAAATGCTCATCAGGTTCTGTTATTCAAAATTCACTTTTTTTCCAGAGAGAATTTTTTGACTGAAAGTTATTTTAATCAATAAAATTACTTCTGAATTCATAATGGAGAATTCTCAGGGAATAGTATTAGGTAAATAAATTATGTGTCATTTGTATTTCATATAATCATACATATGTAATTACTTTATGAAAGTAACTGGTATACTTTGAATTTCAAACAGCAGTCTGACTGTAACAGTAATAGCTTGCATTATGCTGGTTAGTTATCATTTATACACGTGAAATGCAGATTACTATAAGAAATATACATGAATATAGATTGAAAAATCTTGTCATTGGAAGTACCGGCATCTGAATATTAATTTATACAAAAATTCACACTAGCATATACAAAACACATAAATAAAAGTACATGTAAAAAAGCTCTAGAATTGAAGTGTAAACCTATTTCTTTCAGAGTTGTGCCTGTTGTTCCATCTCTACTTGTCTCTGCACTTTTCAAGACAGTTCATATTCCCACGAGTTGATATACATTTTAGTCCCTTCATAGTCATGTATTTCTCATGGATAGGAGTAAATAACTATCTACATTCTTTAGATTTAGAGACTTTTCTTCCCACCCTTTTGGATTAGGTGTAATGCTTTATTTCAGCTAAATAACTGAACCAAAACATAAGATCAATCTCTTGCAGTTTCCTTTTCCTTAAAAAAATTTCCCAAAGAGATGCCAGTGGTGATTCTCCAGCTTCTTCCTGGAGAAATCTGGTTCCTTGAAGTTGTTATTCAAACCTGTCTTTGCACTAAGTTTTCTTGAAATTATAGTATTATTCACGAGCTATTATTTTCCCCTGGGTCTATTCAATCCTGCATTGTATGGGTTTGAACTGTAACTCCAGAAAAAGGGAGGGAAGAGGGGACTACATATATTTTGTGCCAAATATTTATACTGTTACTTACATTTTCCATATTCCTTTGGACATTTTTTAATATTATTGGCAGTGATAGTAAAGGGATTTGGGAATAGGTATATCAGCATAAGATTGTATTTCCTTCTTATTGCTTCAGCCGTAGCTGTGAGCTTTAGCTGATAGTTTGTTTCACAGTATCATTGTTTCATCAGCTTTCTGCATCTAGTTTCCCGGTCACTACTGATTTTTTTCTTCCTTGTCAGCACTATGGATTAAGTCTTTGCTCTGCATTATTCTTTAAAAATCAATATGCAATTTTATGAAAAGATTTAAATATTTGGTTTAAGTTTTGTGATCTAAGCCATGGACATGGCTTTATGTTATGAAACTATTTCTTTTTTTCTTCAGTAGATTTCAATACAGATTATCTCTAATTGGTGCAATTACTGCCCCATGATGCTAGAAAACTGAGTACCGAAAGTTCATCTTACAGTCTTCTGTTATGCCTGGAAGTTTTTACCTCTGTACTTTGAATGAGATAGTGCATGCTAAAAAAAGATTCCTTTAGTATTTAATTGTCTTTTACTGTTTCTCAAAAATGTTTTAGAATTGAAAAATATTGAATCATATGAATCATAGGGGTGAGAATATGCTAAGGCATTTGGGGACTTCAGTTAAACAAGCTGTTAAGTGCCGTCTTTACCAAGAGATCTAAATGTGTTAAGTGCAGCGTATAGCACTAAAAAAAAAAAAACAAAAAAACCCAAAGAACAACAAACAGGTTATGTAAACACATAATACGTGCACACACTCACAGTGCCCCAGTCTTTGACTAAAGTTTTCTTTGTTCTGCTTTGGATGGAGTGAGACTCATTTTCTTGCACCCCAGTAAGGCAGTGCAGACTGAGGAGTATAGCAGAAAAGCAGCAAGCAACTCAAGTGAACAAACAACGTAGAGGCTGAAAACTTATTCAGCACCTGGAACACATAGGAGACTAGAAAAACTCATCTCCTTGACTGGAACAGTCTTCATGGCTTAGGCTTTCCCATACTACTCTTGCACTGTGCCTCTGCATTGACCAAGAGATCAGTGCCATGTGTGGCTTGACACGTGGTTTATACTCAGTGAATCATTAGCTACCTGTTGGTGAGCACTCCTTTTCCATTAAAATGTTGAATAAACCAAGCTGATTTTAATTCATGTTAACCTTATTTGACTTAAGTTCATCTGCTTCAGTCAACATTGCAATGGCCTGGGAGTATGCACTTGATCAGCTGCTATTGCTCAGCTGATGGTGTAGTCACTTCTGAGAACTTCCAAAAAAATCACACCTTCAGACAGTAAAAAGTATTCATCTAATGCTAAGTAGTATCACAGGCCTCACCAGTGTTCCAAAGGTGAAAGGTTTCATCTACCATTACTTTCCCCTGCACTCCAGCTGATCCCTGTTATTTCTTCTTATGTAAAAATGATTCTCCACATGGAAATGTCACACGCAGGAGTACCACCATAGTTTCAGAGAACAATGACATTTGAACACAAATGAACTGGAATTTAAAGGGCTTGAAGCATTATTTGTGGAAGATTGTGTTTTAGATAGTGTGTAAGGAAGTCCACACTACTGGAAATCAGTAAATCAAAACCCACTAAACCAGCTAGGATTTTAAGACAGTGCTTATATAATGTTTGGTACAAAGAAATATCGGCATAGACTTTGCAAAGTTAAAGAGTCTTCTATATGGAGTCCAATCTCCTATATACAACAGCTTAATCTAGTTGGGGCACTGGGTTTTAAGCGATACACGATCAAAAATCTCTCCTTTCAAAGATATTCTGGCATGCTTGGGTAAGTTTCTTGGTCAACGGGGGAAGTTAGAAATTTAATTTATATTTAGGCAACCATGTGGTGGATGAGAAGCTCAACATGAGCTGACAATGCGCCCTTGCGGCCCAGAAGGCCAACTACATGCTGGGCTACATCAAGAGCAGTGTGACTAGCAGGTTGAGGGAGGTGATTCTGCCTTTCTACTCCTCTCTGGTGGGACCCCACCTGGAATACTGTGTCCAGTTCTGGAGCCCCCAACATAAGAAGGACATGGACCAGTTGGAGATGATCTAGAGGAGGGCCACGAAGATGGTCAGAGGGCTGGAGCACCTCTCCTATGAGCAGAGGCTGAGAGAGTTGAGGGTATTCAGCCTGGCAAAGAGAAGGCTCCGGGGAGACGTTATAGCGGCTTTCCAATACCTAAAGGGGCCCTACAGGAAAGATGGGGAGAAACTCTTCAGTAGGGCCTGTTCTGACAGGACAAGGGGTAATGGTTTTAAAATCAAGGGAGGTAGTTTTAAGTTAGATATTAGGGAAAAATTTTTTACAATGAGGGTTGTAGAACACTGGAACGGGTTGCCCAGAGGCGTGGTAGATGCCCCATCCCAGGAAACATTCAAGGCCAGGTTGGATGGGGCTCTGAGCAACCTCATCTGGTTGAAGATGTCCCTGCTCTTTGCAGGGAGTTGGCCTAGATGGCCTTTGAAGGTCCCTTCCAACCCTAAAGATTCTATGATTCTGTGTCCCATTATTGACCCTTTATGGCTCAGTCTCAGAAAGTCACATGGGTCAGTTTCTCATGAAGAGGAGAAACCTTACTTGACCTCATGAAAGTGTTAGAATAAAGTATGTTGCAAAACTGATCGGCAACTCAGTAATACTGTGATTAGACATACATTAGATATCGAAGATCTCTAACAGAGCTTTTAAAAAATTAGTATTTTGTTTTCTTTAGGAAATTTCTCCTTTTTTGGTTAAAAAACTCCACAATTATTTTGGTTTGGAAATGTAATCATGAAGCTTATGGTAGCTATGGAAGCAAATCTGGGAGTCTTGCACTTCCAATATATTGTGCATGCTGTGTTTAATGATGGCACAACATTTTCTATGAGATGTCAGGTTCTCCCCTGAACAAGGAGAGCCCATGCTAGGAGTCTGATATGTGTTTCTACACTGTGACCAATAAAAGAGAATGGGGATAAAAGGCATATAAATGCCATTTCTCATGAGTTACTTTAAGGAAATGCCTAAATCAGAACATTTTTATTTGAATGTTTACATCCACCTCAGTTATACATACAGAATATATATTTGCTATTAATCTTCAGTGTTTAGAAAGTTAATTTGCATACATCTAGCAGATGCAAAATGTATTAAAATAATTTGTACTCACCTGTTTCTAAACCTGACCTTTTATTTTTAAAATGTTTTTATCAGATATATGACTCTGTATTAGTGACTCTCCTACAGACTTTAAGACAGTCCTTAATTTATGGGCTCAACTTAAATACAGAGTGAATTATTGTAACAGATTATTCTCTTCAACTGAACAAGACACTCTGCTTTCTACAGTTTTCATTACTGCCTTGCTAATGCTGAGGAATTCCTTTTTCTGATGTGGTAGTGCCTGTCATTTTGTATTTCAGGTTAGACATAGAATATTAATTTTCTTTCTAATGTGAATTTTAAGTTAATATTATATTTTACATTATGGAAGCAAAAGTTTCTGTAAAGCAAAGTTTTTTTAAAATAATTTTAATTATCAAATGCTTATACTACCAGTTTCTTCCTACTGTATTAAAACACATGTAACTAACATACCTACCAAGGCTCCACAGACCAGGCGTATGGAACTTCATCACTTTATGAATTATTTTTGTTACATAATTTGTTATGAAGTGGCACTAGAGTTGATGCTATCAGGCCTGGAACAGGCGTGAATGTGTTGGTGTCGGGGTACTTGATCTCTCCAGTCAAGTGCTCCGTCATTGGCCAGGGAGAGCACCCACCTCATTCCCCACTGGTCTTCCTGACCATGGACACAGATGTGAGGTTGATGATCTGGAAAAGGTCCAGTTTACTGTCCTGCTGCTGCTGGAGTGAGGAGCACATGGCTGCTTGATTGGTACTACCAGGCAGCATCAGGCACAAGTCTGCACACCCTGTTATCCCCTTACCTGTTTCTTGGTCTTTCTTTCCACCACCTTTGTTCTCTCCTTTCTCTGCCCAAATAAACAACCTTCCCTAATGAATTTTTCTCCCTTAGTCCCGGCTGTGATACACCTGAATCCAAATTTATTATTTCTGATATTGTTACCTCTGGTACATATGCCAGTGCTGCTGTGATTAACAAGGTGCTGCTGGCCTTTCAACACTGTACCCCCTAAAAGGTGCCCAGACTTTTGCCTCCAGTTTTCTGTGAAGTTTGACTGCTTCTTACTCAACTCCGACTTTAATCATCTGTGTGGTCCAGCTAGGCTTCATGGCAGGGTTTGTAACTTTTGTCAGCTTCTCACTCAATTTCTTATGTAATGTCCAGTAGTTTTCTATGTCCTGCTCAGTTCTCTTAACCTCAGGCCAGTTTAAAGGTCTCATCATTTGCCTGCAGTCTTAACATGTCACTCCTGCACTGAAACCAAGTTTATGTACTAAAAACTATCCACTGTCCTTCTTTATGTCAGCTTAGGTAAATGAGTTTAGAAAATGGTGTAGTTAAACTGATGTGACTTACATGTCTACAGGTATTCTGAGAAAAAGATACACAAGTACTGCTTAAAGACATTTTTCTCTGCTGCAACAATATTATTTATAGAGAGGTGGTTTTTAGAATAGTGAATAAATCTTCTATGTCCTCCAATTTATCCTATTTAATGAATAATTATTAGTAATTATTAATCTATAACCAGAATTTATAAGCTACATGAAAAATGGCATAAATTAATATACATATATTAATATTTATATTTTATATATTATATTTTTGTATTTATTTTTATACTCTAAGTTAAAGAAAAAGTGAAGGCTGAAACTAAACAATTTCCAGAATGTTGAGGTTTTTTTCTTGATCCTTTGGATAACTTGAAAATCTGTATATAAAAACCATCTCTACTGGCATCAGTAAATATAAATGCCATGATATTTCAGGCATTAACTGATTAAATTGATTTAAAATTTTCCTGCTTTTATCAGTAGTTGAATATTTTCTGTTGTGGGGAGATGCAGTGTTTAAATAGCTTAAGAACTGTGTTTGAACTAGCAAAATGTATCTGTTTGAAAGAAGACTGCTGATTGTACACTAAAATATGATAAATCTTTTGAAATGACACGCACTAGTCCTGTATGCACATCTTCTCATGTTCTTTCTAGTACAGACATCTCCTGAGAATGCTTTCCAATTGCTTTCCCAGAAGGACAAAGATACTGCACGAAGATATAGTAGCAAGGGAGAAGAGAGTCCACCTCCAACCTTTATTGGATAGGTTGTAACTTTTCTTTTATTAATATAAATTACTTCATTATAAGAGATCATCTAATTAATTCTGAATTCACAAAAGGATATTCAAATAACCCTAAGGGAGATTTATATTTCAGACTTTGCTGGAGAGAGATGGACATTTGAGACAGTTGTCAGGGATCCTCTTACTGTAGATAGCCTGAAAATTTTGATAGCTCTGAAATTAAAACCAGATTGACAAAAAGAAAAGAAAGAAATAAAAGAACCTCTAAACAAGATATATGTGTAAAACTTTGTATTTAGATAATCGTAGTGCTTAGAATTGCATTCATCTAACCATCAGGGGTTTGTATCAGAGTTATAAATATTTTATTGGATTTTTAATAATAAAAAAATCCTTAACGGATATGATATAGGGTGAGTTCACTACTACTTGAAATCTCTGATGTATGGAAACTCCAGCAGCTTTGAGCTGAATCAATAAATCTCACGAGTTTGTGTTACAATGCTTTAGTATCTTGTCATCTACCATCCATTTCTGAAAAAAGAAAAACTATAGTAAAAGCATTGGGCTGGTTTTTTTGTTCAGAAACTGAAACACTCGAGCTTATGAGCAGGACAATGTAAATAACTGATTTCTTTATTTCTGTCAAGCAAAATAATTTATAGAATTACTTATTCTTTTTTAATGTTCATAAAATGAAGCACTCACCAACACAAGGAAGATAAAAATTAAATGTCCGTATATACACATCAGGTTTAATCTGAAACCTGCTACAAGGACCACTGATACAAAGTAACTGAGATCTGTGCCTTCTCCTTGTTTGATGCTCTTCATATTTTTTTTTCAAAACAAAACACGTACAGAGAAAAACCTCAGTCATTCCCTCTCTTTCCCTTTAAAAAGAGCATCATTGATACAGACACTTAATCCTGTTTTCTTGTGCGCTGTCTCTCAGTGACTATATAAATATTTAAATGCAAAGCAGAATAACTCTAACCAAAGTTTCTGCAGAAGCTCTGATTCAGAGCAGTGGGTGGCCTGGCCTCTCAATTAACAGGGAGATTACAATCTGTGTCCTGAAATGGATTGTGTGGATTTAAACGTTGACAGTGTGTTCACACCTTAGAATTATTAGGCAGAAAGGGAACATCTCTTCACTGCACCCAGCAGTCTCAGCTGATACTGTTGGGCAAATTTCACCTGCATTTGCACGTTATTTCAGAAAAAAATAAGAAAAAAGTTAAAATTTTGATGACTTTATTATTTCATTGCTTTCCTTATCACCTCTTTTCCTCCAGCTTTTGTTACCAGTGCTCTCTGATTATATTTTATTGCAAAAAAATAAGTGTGTGTACACTTATCTACTTCTTTACAAATTATTAAATAGGCAATGTTTCCATTTGGAGAGCATAAAAAAAAAAGATAAAATAATTTGAATACAAAGAAAAATATTGCTAAAGGTAAAAAATATTTTTAATAATAACTACTAAAACTTTAGTTCCCACTTTTCTTGTAATTCCGGTTCTATTAAACTGACGCTTAGGAAGCATGTTAGAAGCTTTGAAGATCTTGCAGTATTATAGATTAGATATAAGTGAAAGGTGAGTGTGAAAGAGCTACTATGTGCAAATTAAGAATTGAGCAGTTTAGGGTTGGCTTGATTTTTATTTCTAATTACTCGTTGCTTTTCTAGTTTCCTGGAATTGACTAGATCCATTTCTCCATCTTTAGGATAGCCTTTATGCATAATATTTTCTTTAAAAGAGTTCATTTCCTGACATATTACATACTTAACCTGGTACAAAATTGCTTTGGTCAACAAGATCTACATTTGTAATTTGTCAAGGGAAAGAACTCTCTTATATTCAGAGTTTCAAACAAAGGTTTGGTTTTGTTTCTAAAATAAAGACAGACTGCCTCAGGGGAGCTGCAGATCCAGGGTGTGGAATCTCTATACAGCTGAAGCTACAGGAATTTTAAAACTGATATCAATGAAATTACGGTTTAATTTCTGCTTTTCAAGCTGGTTCTTTGCAAGCATCTATGTATGCTTAATTATGTGTGAAAATACTCAGACTGTATGAGAGAGCTGGATTTTTGCATGGGCACATGGCCAATTAATATAAGATTCTTTATTACTATTACCTGACATTAATGACAAATAACCTTAGTGCAATACATCTTGCCTAATTTTATTGATTTCAGAATATGTTGCACATGATTAAGGACTGCAAGCTGAGCTAAGATATCTTATAGTCTCTTCATCTTCTTTGTACATGGTGTGTGGATTTTAAATGCTACACCTCCGGGTTTGTCAGATTTTACATAATTTTTTGTAATTCAAATCCGAAGATTTTGAGAAACAGTTTACTTCAACAAATCTAAAAAGAAAGAGAATATAATAATAAAATGCTATTCTCTAATAATTTTTCTGTGGTATTCCATGTCATTATACAAAGTAGCCAAAGTCATTTCTTAAGATTTTGTTTACTGCATAACCCTATGAAGAGGGACGTTTTCCTGGATCCACATGGGCTTTTAAGACTTCAACACCAGTTTTTTATCACTGTCCTTCTGTGAGAACCTACCACCTGGCCATCCCACCACAAAACTTATCAAGGAATTGCCACCTAAAATATTCTTCAAAAAAAATCAGGCTGAGTAAGTTAAAATACTTTAATTGGTAGATTGAGTAACCTTACCTGGTTTTACCAGACCACTAAGATCTTCTTCCATGACTGAGAGCAATAATCTCCAGTAGAGGGACTAACAACATAGCTGGTAGGTGAGGTATAACATTTTACAGTGCGGCCGCTGTTCCTAAGTGAACATCTGTCTACAAACTACATATCTTATGTTGAAAGAGTTCCTGTTCAGTAAATATTTTTGTTGAGCTTTTCATTCATTCTAGAAAGCTGAGTTCAACTCATAGGTCAGTTTACTGAAACACTAACACATCAGGTTTTGGCACACTTCACAATTGCAATCTCCAGGGCCATGTATTTTATATCTCTAATTCTAAGTAACCATAGAGTAATTAATCATCTGTATGCCTTCTAGATAAGGATCAGATTAACTTGAACATCTGGCGAAAAAAAGCCTTGTTTGTTTGTTTGTTGCTGTTTTGCATCTGTTTATATTAAATATTTCCACATTCATCTATTTTCTTTGTTTTTTTTAGTACACTAGTCCTAAACAAGACAATATTTTTCTCCACTAAGATTCTGTTTTACTTCTATTATACTTTTTAGAAGCAAGTCCTCTGGGTAGCAAGTGAGTTATTAGTACTAGTCCCACTGCTGCACTCTACTTTATAGAAAAAGTCAGTCCAGCATTTGTAACCAGAATCCTTGGTTCTCCTGAGTACCAGGAGGACGATCATTCTGCCTCATCAGTCATTACTTGTAAGGATATTAGCTCTGATTTTGAAAATTGTTTGGCTTTTCCAGAACAACTTTTTTTTTTTTTAATTTATCATTTCACCTTTTTGTTTTTCCCTATCAGTTTCACAGAAATCAAATCTGTGATGTCTGATTTTTTTTTCCTTTTGTTATTCACTGTATGATGAGCCCTTTGTTGCAGTTTAATTTTGATAGTAGATGGAACAGGTTTTGAGTGTTTCTATTGTATTTCTGAATTATATGCTTTTAAAGTTCAAATGTTAAGGAACTGTTTCCTCCTGAAGAATTTTACTGAAAACTGGCATTAATAGTTAAATTTCAAAAGTTAATTTAATTTATTCATACATGTGTGTATATATATAAATGTTTGTATGTGTGTATGAGATCTTTTGTAATAGAATAGACAAAAAACTTGCCTAGCCCAGTATCTTTTTTTTTTTTCCAAAATAACCCATAAGAGATTTTTAGTGAAAAAAGATCATATGTCATTATATATCAGATAATTACCCCACTACATCTCCTGACCTCCAACAGCATGTATTTTAAGGGTTTTCCTGGATAAGAAATACATCTGGATTATCATATCTAGAGCTTACTAGAGAATTTGTCTGTTATGTCCAACTATGGATATATTTTTACCTTCTCAACAACCCAAAACACTAAGTCCCATAATTTCATTATGCATATTTTGAAAAATACATAGTTTTTTTAATTTACTGAAATACAGTGAAATGGTTTGTCCTTCTTTATTCTTTTTATGAAAGTTACAGGGAATAAGAACACAGAATTTGGAAGACGTATTAAATTTAATACAATATGTCTTGATTTACTGAGAAAAACCAAAAGTCTAGAACTAAGTTTTTTCAGCTTCAGGCTTTTCTAGATGGCAGAAAATTTTTGAAGCTGTGACTGCAGTTGCAAATGCCTTTTTTTCTGAAGAAAGAAACTAATGTTAAGCTGAGTCTACTTCCTCTATGAAAATGTCGCTAATGCCAAATGCCGAATAAACACAAATTACTCCTGCTGATGCTTTTCCTTTATCAGTTTGGAATTTATATTCCCCTGAGGAACATTCTTTCTCTTAAAGTTATCTCTGCAAGTTCTAGGAAATCACAATACTGGTGATTTTTTTCATTCTTTAGTATGGGGGAAAGGAAAAGAATGGTAAACAAAAGGAAGCGCCTTGTGTCAGGTCACATACAATGTAGAAGTTCATAGACTATATTTAGAAGGCACATAAAAACTTTAAGGGTCTGGACCTATGTGAATTTGAAACAGTCGTGTGCTTTCATTGATTTAATGGAAACTTTCAAAGAAGTGGAGCAGGAGCTGATCTCTGCATAGGGAAGCATGCAGCATTTGGAGTGGAAGCACTGGGAGTAAGCCTGTTGAATATGGCAGCATATAATGTGTAAAATTACATTTGGTCAGCTATGTAAGCTTTTTTTGGAGACTGTCATATAGAAATTTAACCATCAGCATCCAGATAGCTTTATGATAGAAGTGATATAGATGGATTGATGGCTTGTATTATTTTCAAATAACCAATTCTACCAAGATCATGAATATACTGGCTAGATACAGGGTACTTAGGACCGCTGATGCACATATTAGTTTTTTCACTACGAAACTTTTTTTCTTTACTCACCAAGCTCTAAAGTGAAACCAACATCAAGTGACTGAAAACCAGTTAGAATCTTCTTTCCCAGTTTCTCATTCACATCCATATGATTACTGCTCCTTAGTAGCTAAGATTTGTGTACAGTTTCTGCTGTCTTAACTTTCTCAGTCTTATTCTAGTGCACTTGTGTGTTTCATCTTCCTAATACAAAGCTATTTCAGTTCTCATATTAAATAAGATTCATGCAGCTTATTCTTGCTTGATATTGTTTCACAATTAGTGCTGTAATTCACACATTTATTCACTATAATATGAAAGACTCTTTCTCTGTCTCCACATAGCAAACACTATCTATTGGAGAACCTGATGAATTTGAAGTGAATATATTTGTCCCACTGGAGTTATTGTTTCACTTTCTCAGTAAGATAGGAGGGAGCATTGTTGCCTCATATACTTTCAGGCTTTATTCACAGCCGTAATAGGAAGAAATTTACTAATTTTTAAAAAAAAAAAAACAACAAACAAGAAGTCTCTGGTCCTAGACAATCCTTTTTTTTTTATTATTTGGAAATCCTAAACTAGCTTCTCCTAAGTTCTGCACAGCAGGAACCAGCAATGGAAAAAAAGTACATCATATCCCCTACATACTCCAACTCAATCACACAAGGTTACAAAGCTCTAATTGAAACCAAGTAAAATACAAAGCTGTCTATGACTAGATTACTCAGTATTACAGCTTACAATCCCATTTGAAACTACTATGTTTTCATCATTGAAACTGTCTGCTTAGACATCCTAAATTAGGTGTCTTCAAGTATCGTCAAAATATTGTATTTTCATAATGCAGCAGAAAGTATAAGGTCCAGACTTATCCCTCCCAGCATAAGGGGTAAATTATTAAATCTGACTGAGCTATGACTGAAAATATCTTTATGTTGAAATAGAAATAAAAATTTTACTGTTATTTTCACATGGCTCCTTAACAAAAACAACAACTTAGCTGTATACAGATGAGTAGGAAGTTGCTGAATTCTAGACCATCAAGGTGGTTTGTAAACAGTAATATGAGTCTGATTAACTGAACATTGCTAGGATGAAAGTCTCAGTTAAACCTTTAGCATCCTCAATATTTCTGGTCTCCGATCTGGGTGATTGCACTCCTAATGTAGGGCAAGATTCATATATTCGGCCTGTGCCAACCTAATAAAGTTCAACCAGGCCAAGTGCAAGGTCCTGCACATGGGTCGGGGCAATCCCAGGCACAAATACAGGCTGGGCGGGGAATGGATTGAGAGCAGCCCTGAGGAGAAGGACTTGGGAGTGCTGGTGGACGAGAATCTCAACATGAGCTGGCAATGCGCCCTTGCGGCCCAGAAGGCCAACCGCATCCTGGGCTGCATCAAGAGGAGCGTGGCCAGCAGGTCAAGGGAGGTGATTCTGCCCCTCTCCTCTGCCCTGGTGAGACCCCACCTGGAGTACTGTGTCCAGTTCTGGAGCCCCCAACATAAGAAGGACATGGACC
>JAAGAY010004219.1:23086-54902 GCA_011801015.1 Ardeotis arabs | reverse complement strand
GAGCAGCTGTACAGATAAGGACTTTGAGCTATTGGTGAAAAAAAAAAGGAAAAATCGGACTTTTTTGTAGTCCAGAAAGCCAATCATATCCTGGGCTGCATCAAAAGAAGAGTGGCCAGCAGATTGAGGGAGGTGATTATCCTCCTCTACTCCTCTCTCATGAAACCCCACCTGGAGTACTGTGTCCAGGTCTGAGACCTCCAGTACAAGAAAGATATAGAGGTGTTTGAGCAGGTCCAGACGAAGGCGATAAAAATAATCAGTGGGCTGGAACATCTCTCCCATGAAGAAAGGCTGAGTTGGGATTGTTCAGCCCATAAAAGAGGCTTCAGGGAAACCTCACTGTTGCCTTTCAATACTTAAATGGGGCTAATAATTAAAACTGAAAAAGACTTTTTACAACTACCTGTAGTGACAGGACAATGTGTTTTAAACTGAAATAGGTTAGATTTAGATTGGTCATATGGAAGAAATTTTTTACAATGAGAGTGGTGAGACAATACAACAGGTTGCCCAGAAAAGTTTTGGATATCCCATCACTGGAATTGTTCAAGGTCAGATTGGATGGGGCTTTGAGCTGTCCTGATCTAGTGAAAGATGTGCCTGTCTATGGCAAGGAGAGTCAGACTAGGTGATCTTTAAAGGTCCCTTCCAACTCAAACCATTCTGTGATTCTATGGTTATATGACTTGATTGATCAAGTTTGTATGTTCGCAACAGTGCTATTCTGTAAAAGCAGTAACAAGACTGAAAACATGCAAAACTCCTTTTAAGGGAAGATGAATTAAATGTGTGATGTCTGAACCTGTACTGTAAAACATATATATATAAACCAAAACAAAGCAGGGAAGAAGTACGTGCCTATGCATTTCTGTTTTGTGTCCTGTTTGAGGCCTCAAAGATACTGACAAACTGGAGAGAGTGTAGTGAAGAGCCACTAAAGAGAACATTACATGAGATAGGTGACTGAATTCAGGGCTCCACAGTGAAAGAACACGGACAGTGATCACAAGATGTGCAAAGGGAAATTTTGATAAGATATAAGGAGGGGAACAAACCAAAAAAACACAATGAGAATGAATAAGCACTAGAACAGTTTGTCCAGAAATGCTGTGGAATCTCCATCTTTTAGATCTTTAGGTGACCCTTGGAGTCTCTTTTAAAAATGCCTCTCCTTGCCTCTGATTTCTGAAATTTGCTTTGATCTCAATCTGTTACGTGAACAACAAGGAAAGGTTCTAAAACTACAAAAAATAAATTAATGACTATGAAGCTCTGTAGCAGACCCATAAAAGACTGAAGACTATGAGCCTCATCCCAAAGTATACTAAGGACATAATCAAATTAAATATTTACAATGGGAAGAGTAAGTGACTGCATAAAATTATGTAGGAAATTAGTACATTTTGTTATATAACATGAAACGTGTCGGAATCAGCCCTTCATATTAAGTTATATTATGTATAATAGAAGAAGTGCTTCAGAAATTTAGGAGGTACTTTAGTGTTTATTTTAACAGGAAACTTATAATTCTTATACAGAAATGAGAAAAAAAAATCCAAATCAGTTCTTTTGTTTTTAAATATATTTAAATGCCTCATCAAAAGGCACTAGAAGTCTTCAATAACATTCTTAAAGATCCTTGCAGATGAACTACAAGAAAAAGTGAGTCATTGCCCAGAGGAATGAATAAAGTCTCTGTAAATGTATATGTATTCTGTGACAATGTTGAAGCATTCACCATTTTAAAAAAAATAGTTTGAATATAAGTAAAAATGACTAAAACAACAAACTTGAGGAATGATCTTTTTTTCTTTTAAAAGTTTATTTCAAAATGCTAGGGAGCAGAAAGAAAAAAAAAACATTCACATAGAAGCTACATTTGTTGCCAATTTATATAGTTACTGAAATTAACAAATGTTTGCAAGATATTTCAGTGTTTTGCATTTTCGTTCTAGGGAAAATGTAGTAGTTTTTCTAAAATGACTTAAGCTGAAAGTAATGCTATTTTAAACGTAATATCTTTAATGATCTGTTCAAATGTAAACTTGGTTTTATATTTGATTATTTTCATTGAGCTATAAATTGATAATTCAACCCACTGTCTCGGTTGAATTGACGGTTTCATAATAGTGACAGAGTTACAAAAAAATCCTATATTTGCCATACAAAAAGTAGTTAGAATACACCCAAGAGAGATAGCATTCTACATATGTTTAGAAATACTTCTATAGAAATGTCAAAAAAGTGCCTTTTCTGTCATCTGAATAACACAGTATGACTCAAATATGCAAGAGGACTGTGTAAAGAAGAATAGAATAATATAAGTGGTATTCACTTTAAGTGTCTTCAGGGTAATAGTTAATTCATAAAAAAATGTGCTACCATCATTATAGAATGATGAACTGAAAAAAAGTTTTGACATTAACTTGTTCTAAGTTAGAAGAAGCAGACAATTATCTTACAAAATGTCTTTAAATAAAATAAATGCATTGGTATGAAAAACAAATTGAAAAAAACTGCAAGTACGATTTATGAATGAAGGGAGATTTTTCTATATATTCTACATTTTTTTATCTGGAAAAAAATTGGGAAGAATTATTGACTTTAACTACAGTCGTGAGACTTGATTGGTTGCTTGCTTGCTTGCAGGGAAGTTATACCACATGTGCTAAGTAAAAGTAGTTGGGGGTCACACGAAAGCTATAAAAAAATAACATCATTACAAAAAGTCTTTTAATCTAAGTGAAAATATATGTAAATATTTTAATTGTCTTGCCATTTCAGTAGGCTATAAGTTTGGTCAGGTATGTAGGAAGATGACTTTCATAGAATGGTAGAATCATAGAATGGTTAGGGTTGGAAGGGACCTTCAAAGGTCATCTAGTCCAATTCCCCTGCAAGGAGCAGGGACATTCCCAACTAGATCAGGTTGCTCAGAGCCTCATCCAGCCTGGCCTTGAACGTTTCCAGGGATGGGGCATCCACCACCTCTCTGGGCAACCTGTTCCAGTGTTCTACAACTCTCATTGTAAAAATTTTTTTCCTAATATCTAATCTAAATCTACCTCCCTCTATTTTAAAACCATTACCCCTCATCCTATCACAACAGGCTGTACTGAACAGTCTCTCCCCGTCTTTCTTGTAGGCCCCCTTGACGTACTGGAAGACAGCTATAAGGTCTCCCCGGAGCCTCCTCTTCTCCAGGCTGAACAGCCTCAACTCTCTCAACCTGTCCTCATATGAAAGGTGCTCCACCCCTCTTATTATCTTCGTGGCCCTCCTCTGGACCCTCTCTAACTGGTCCATGTCCTTCTTATGTTGGAGACTCCAGAACTGGACACAGTACTCCAGGTGGGGTCTCACTTTCCTGAAATAATTTTTGAGAAGAGGTTAATTAAAGGCATACAGTGCCCAAACTACATAGTCCTAGTCAGCTAGACCTGGAGGCAGCCAGTGATTTATTTAAGTTAATAATCTATTAACTCATATCAATCTTTTCACTAATGGGAAAACAAGAAGATGGTATTCCCAGGTGGTTGGAGCTGGGCCTAAATCCTGATTTTCTTGACTCTTGTCAGATTTTCTTGACTCTTGTCAGATTTCCTTGGCTCTGGGTAACTACTGGAGACAAAGAAAACACCAAATATGAAAAAAAAAAAAAAAAAAAAAAACAAAACAAAGCAGCTTCATGCTGGATAAAATCTGGAAATTTGGATAAAGATTTAAAAAGCAGTTCACCTCAAGTCCAGAAGCATCAGTTAAAAAAAAAGAAAATGAGAAGCAGCAATTCTAGCAAAATGTGATGATTTAGATGTTTTAGAGGTTTTCAGTTAACTGAGAGGATCACCATGACGCTCCATGAAACTCCTGTTATAGTCTTTCACAGTATAAGGATACTGAACATACTGAAAATGGAGCTTAGAAGAAAGACATTCATACACACCTTTGTGTTAGGCTTTTAAGATGATGCCTTACGGGTATTCAGTCTGAATAGACGTACAGATGGTTATATACACATAGCCTAAGATACAATTTTGTTAGCCAACCTGTCAAAAATGTCATATGTCTTTGGTACTTTATTTATTGTAGGAAAGGTAGTTTGAGGGAATGCATCTATAAGACACTCTCCAGAGTAATTTAGAAGTAGTTCTTACATAATGTGAGTGCTCATTTTAACCCATGCTGATCTGCTAAAACAAAAACACTTAATAGAAATTACTTCTCTCAGATTTCTTAACTTTAATCGCTAAAGATTGTGGTGGTCAACACTTAGAAAGGGAGAAATCATATCCTAGTATGGTTGGACTGTAATCCTCCCTTGTGCCTCAAAGGCACACACCTGTGCAAGGCAGTTGTCATCTGTTGCACCTGTGTGATTACCCCTCTTGAAGATTTATATTCATCCTAGCAAGCACCCAGTGAGGGTAGACACCTAAACAATATACCTAAATTTGAAAACACTCAACCAGTGTCTGAAGTATGCTTTAGGAAGTGACTTCTGTACTCTCAAAGGATAGAAGAAAAAAGGGAAAGAGATGGGAAGATGATGTCTGTGGTGACACTTTTCTGCAGTAGCTGTCCTGATCTGTATTTGTGGCATGCTTTGTGATTTCACAGTGTTTGGGATTGATTTGGACATTAGAAATTTCTTTTTTTTTTCTTTTTGGTTTTCAAGGGAAAAAAAAATTACAATGGGAGAACTGAAAAAAACCTTATTATATAATGGAATTATTCTGTACAGAAACAAATTGTATGTGACTAGAAACAAGCAAGTAGAAATTCTCGTTATCAACAGAATTCCTAATACAATTACAATACAATATCCATACATCCCTATTTCATTCAATCAGAAACCTTGATTAAAATTCTTTTTTTACCATGACATAATGCCAAGAAATGACAAAGGAACAGAAGAAACTGCAAACAAAATGCAACCTAACACACAAGGGAATGATTTGATGAGAAAGAACAGCATTACTACCATAGCAACAATCTGTTGTGTATACAGTTTCTTGACTTTAAATGCAGCTTTGTCATTTTAGTGGGTGAGGAAAGTGCCCAGCTGTAGTATTTTTATGTCTAAATCTTAAACATGGCTTCCAGCACTGAAGATATTTTTCCTTGGTATTAAATCGTTCCACTGAAAGGATGTTAAATAGGTTCACTGTATTTTAATAAAATAAGTGGATTTAGGCTGTGAAAAATTATAACGTAATAGAGACCGATTACTGCCGAAAAGAGAAAATAAAATGGATGTGTTGCCATAATAGTAATTAAAACAAGTCAACATCTAGTGTGTGAAGAATGAACTGAAGAGATTGAACTGGATTCTAACCTCATAAAAGGTGAAATGAAGGGCAGAAACAACCACAAACCACAAAGTGGGGAAGGGTTATGGGTGATTGCACTTGAGTCACACAAATGTGTATATAAAACTTTGATATTTCTGTCTAGAAAACTCCATGAAAAATGCGTGTCCATGTCATTTATGCATGTGCTGTACAACTCCCTGAACAGTGAGGCTGAAATAGAGGATATGCTATAAATGTAAAACATTCTGGAGGACTGCAAGTCAGTTCTGCAGGTCACTTAATACATCAAAAGGGCATCAGAGTCACTATGCCTGAGCAAACCAAATTCACTTGGAATTTATAGTACACTGAATGCATCCCCAATGTATCAACACATTGAACTCATTTAATTTGTGCTATGCTATTAAACTGCATATACAGAACAGCCATTTTTTTCAGGATTACAACTGTTACACAGCTCAGTCAGAATAGCTATTATTTCTCTGCAGAATACTATGGATTAGACTCAGAAATCCCAGCCACAGGTTTTATAGTTAGGATACCAAAACCACACTGACTCTCTCTTTCAAAATGACACCTGAGCAAATGAAAAAAAAAAAAAATCCTTTGAATAAGTACAAAGGAAGAAATCAGGGGAATGTGGAAATAAACTGAAAAACTGAATTAAGAATGTTCTAAATAAAGAGTACAGAAATAGAATATTACATGGTAGTTAACGTAATTACCTTAATTTTTACTACCTTAGGATATGTTATCATGCATCAAAGGACTTCCAAAATGGTGTGGGAGCTTTGGTGCAAATGAGAATAGATTATTTTACTTTTGGAGCCTGGCCAACCTACAATATGGAAGTGGGTACATCTGTTCCTACAGATATATCTTCCAAAGGTCTGTGCACAGTGTCATCATACTTGAAGGCCTCATACTGTCTTCAGGATTTATCCTCCAAGCACATTGTCTCCTGCCACTATACCTTGAACCCATACAGAGACAGTTTCAAGGTTCAGCCTTCCTCTTACAGGTAATGCAGACATAACTAGCTATGGCAAGACAGTATATTACACTCAGATATATCCTTCAACTTTAAAATAAAGGCATAGCCAGAAAACATAGGTCCAAATACAAAGGAAAAGTAGGACACCTGAAAAAAAATCTGAGCACGTTAGCATCTTCGGACACTCAGATTAAAGTCTACAGATACACAAGTTTCTTATTTCCTAATATACCTGAAATCTATTGCTCCTAGCAACCAGATCAGTTTTCATTGTGGGCTAGGAAGGTCAACACCTGTTGCAAAAATAAGAGACATGCTCATTTGGAGTGAAGATTCATCTAAAACATTATCCTATTTCTGAATGTAGCCAATAGAGAAGCACAAACAAGACTAAATGTTTACTAAACCTAAACAAGGTAAATGCTTACTTCTCTGCTATCCACCAACTGCTTCCAGAGATTAGTGACTTAGACTTCTTAGTAAAGAAGCAGTACCTTACTACAGAACATATTGTCTAATTTTAGGAGTCTGCAATCCATACATGCAGCTCTACATCTGAGCTAGTGTTCTTATTCAACCTCAGTAGTCCATGGAGAGGAACAGAAACTCTGTGGGCAGGTTAAAGAAACCGCAGAGATTGAGGTGACTATCTCAGATTTAGATTACTTCTTCGATTTCCAAAGTTGCATTTTGAACTAGTGTAAATACTTTGTATGACAAATATCCAGGACTCAATTCCACTATTTATCTGTGTTCCTTGAAATGCATTGTTTTGTCTGTTTTTAATGTACTTCTTAATTTGATATCTACCAGTTCTTCTATTTTAGCTTGCATTACAAGACATCTTACCTAATGATATCTTGTATTACAATAGATAATAAGCTTTTATACATGAAAGAAATTATCTGAATTTTATGCTTTCCTTCAGCCCCAAAATGTTCCCTTTGTCGAAGGACACTGACTAATAAGGTGAACATTTCATTTTCTTATGGTGATACTGTATCACCTTGCTGAAAGCATCCCTAAAAAGAGATTGTTAATCTGTTGTTAAACTGCAGCAGACGTGACACCCAGGTCTTCCACATCCTGCATGATTGCTTTGTAAGAAATCCGTTGTATAATGTTGTTGGAATGACACTTATTTAGGTGGCAAAACTGTTTATGATTTGAGTACTTAACCACACAACAAGTAGAGTGTTCTGGGTATATAATATGATGTTAATACTCCTGACTAAGCTGTGTAATGAACTACATTCCAGAAGCAAAAAAAAAAAAAAAGGAACAGGTTTCAGTACGCTTGCTCCCAAGTTATGTTTAGATATACTCCTACAACAGCTCCTGAGGTTACACTGGATTGATGTAAACCAGCAACGGTAGGCAGACCCAATTACAGGACAAGCATGCATAGCAGCCTGTTTTAAAAACACGAGTCAGCTATACACAGAACATCTCACCTATGGGTGCAGGAAAGGTAGACTATTTTAATTGTTGTAGCCTGTCAGTTCAACGAAGTGTCTGCTTGATTTGCAACCCAAGTTTAGCATACCTAGAAATGTAATAAATCCACATAAATTTGGAATCTATTCTAAGAAAGGTGAAAAAGTTGTCATGTATTGTGTCTCATTAATTCCCATATCCTAGTGTTTCTGGTTCCTACTGTTCCTATAACCAAACATGAACTTAAAAGATAATGGATTAAACTCCTTGTTAGAGTAATGTGATTGACAAACTGTGCATCGACTGAAGCAGAATTAGATTTTTACCTACTTTTCTAACAAATATTCTTGCAATTTCAACCAGGGATCTGTTACACAAGTTAAATGTCTTTATGTTTGTTTGGTTTACATTTTATAAATCAGGGTCAGCATTAGAAGTTTCTCAAACCAAGGTATATTCTTCTATATACTTTTGCAACTGATTTGTCTCTGAATTTTGTTCAAAATTACATGTGCAAAGATATAGCTGTTTACATAATTTAGTAAAACAAATATTTTTTATTTTCTTATTGTAATGCATTGGATAAGAAGAACTAATTTTACATTTCAAAGTTCAGCTGGAGTTCATCCTGGTATTATGGAAAACATATACTTTACTGGGAAAATAAAGGAAAATAAAGAAAATCTGATATAAAAATTAGTAGGACTCATAGTGTCAATGATAATCATTCACATTTAAATTTTCCAACACCATTCTAATATAAAAATTGAGTATTTGTGATTTTCTAGAAAATATGTTCCGGGAAAACTTTTACATGTTATGTACTTGAGAGATTTTGATTTTCTTATCATTGGAAGTTTCGGTAAAAATAGTTCCGCTTCAAGACACAACAGAAAAAAAAAAATCACCTTCACAAAATTATCTGTACTCTTCCTCTTCCTCTAACCTTGTAGTAGGTGAATGTTGAATGGAAAGTTAATGCCTTGCTTGTGAAAGACACAATCGTGTATGTGCCAACTTCAGGGCTTACACGTTAGGATAAACAATTGCCAAAATTAATTCTTTCTTCTACCTGTCAGGTGTAATAAAGTGTATAAAATGTGTACCCAGGTTAGAGAGTGTGTGTGTGTGTGTCTGCACGCATGCGAGCACATGCATGTATGCGTGTGTGTGATTTAACTGACATAGAGGACTGCTTTGTGTGAATATTTTGTTATAAAATTGCAAGGCAACATTTTAAATTGAAGTGATAACACAATTTTTTCAGAAGAGACTATTTCAAAACCACAGATGGAAGCTGTACCATTTTTTAAATCATTACATTTGAGCTAAAAAACAGTTCTGACTTGTAAGACATAAGCCAATTTGCCTTGCAAGGTTAAGTAAGTATTTTTAATCATGAAACCTGAGAAAAGAAAGAAATAATTTCCTCCAATTGTTCTCTCCCTGTATGTTGCAAATAAAAGTGAAGGAAATAGACCTTAGTTTTGATCATCTATCTGTAACTGAAATAGTTTTTATAAAGTTGAGATATTTCAGTGGAAAAAAAATCCTGATACTTTTTAAAAAGTTTTTTTCAGAATTACAATTCAACTTATCATGGACATTGAACACTTTCATTTTGGCTACTGAACACTCTTAAAAAACCAAGAACTTTGTCATTGTTCATATACAGAAGTAGATATGTGTAGATTCATTGGTATACAGAGCACATAGATGATATTTACATTTATCTTGACTTGTTTTCTGTATCAGGATGTAAAAATCTTTGTACAAAGTTGATTCCTTGTACAAAATAGTATGGCCTTTCTTTAAGACTATATGTGTAATTTTACTATATGCTGCACATAGTGAATTATAATGTTATTCTAATACATTCTTAAATTTATACCTCTTTTAAGTTTGTTTTATTATTATAATAAAATCACTAGTGTTGTTGTTTTTAATGATTGAATGAGTTTTTATTTTTTCAGGAGTTGTCTTTTTTGCTCCTGCAGAACTGTGATTTTGATTCTCTCTCAATGAATGAATACACAGTGTATCCCTCAAATACCTTTAATAAAGGGTTTCTTTCTGTGTTTGTTTTTCTATTTGCTTTACTGTGTGTCCTAAAAAGATGATGGACAACTGTATTTGTCAAGGTACAGGGGTGTCCCTATAGACCATATGATTCATTACTGAATGCAAATAGTCTTATATTGGGCTACATAAGAATTTAGGAAGCCACTGGTTCTTTATTTTCCCAGGCTGTGTTTTAAACAAATGTCCACCAATTTGTTTATGATTATACTTTCACCACTTTTTGTCATTGCGGCATAACTCTACTTAGATAGAGATAAATTCATTATGGCCAGTTTCTGTAATCATCTTTGCCAAGTACATACTTCTCTGAGAAATCTAATAATTTATGTAAGATAACAGGATTTATATAGAGGAGTTACTTTAAATTGACCTGAATTTTCCTAAAATAAGGTAATAACAACAGAAAGTAAAACAAAGAATAAAATAATAATAACATAATTATGTCAAACAATTAAAAAAGTAAAATAATATAATGTAATATAAAAATAAAATAATAAAATAATGTGGAAGTGCTGTATCAGTCCCGCTTTATCTCACTGACTTAATTTTCTGACTCAATTGTCTTGGCTTGCATGTGTCAAGTCAGAGTGCTACAGCATATCTTGTGGAACACATAATGATTTTAAACTTGCTGCCACAGCTGAGGTTTTACATCACTGGTAGATTCACATTTCCATATGTTCTTTGTCTTATATTATAATCTGTTGGGTTTTCTCTGGTATGGCTATATATTATGCACAGTCTGGCTCTTGTTACTCTGTAAAATATCTTTATCTATCTATCTATTTAGAATGTTCAAGTTTAGTTTTTCCTAGATTTGTTCTCAAATATGCATTCTGAAACTCATGGAGCCAGTTTGATGGGTCTATTTATTGTCCCACCCTGCTGGGATATTTTGGGACACAAACTCCAATGGCCTGATGTATTTGACTGTGATCTGTTTGAACAAAGTATACATCTCATTTAGGTACCATTTGTTTTCTGTGACAGGTGGAAAGAGATGACTGCGTAGGCACATTGCATTCTAATTTAGAGGCAAAATGTGAATGAAGAAAAAGAAAAGGGAATAATAATGTGAACAGAGATGTAGACTTCAGGCAGATTCCAAAAATTTCAGAACAACATCACTGCTACATTTCATAAATAGGCTTTTTGCCAATCCACTGACTGTCAATTTCCTATTTATGTTTGCTGTTCATTAGCACTTCATACAGTACTAGTCTTCATCCTGTCCAGCTATTCCAGAAGATATATACTCTAATTCCGTTGAAAAACCTATAGAAAAAAATGTTACTCCTGTGAAGTGGAATTTCACTTCTTTCTAAAATGCATAATATGAAGAATCATAGAATCATAGGCTGAGAGAGTTGGAGCTGTTCAGCCTGGAGAAGAGGAGGCTCCAGGGAGACCTGATAGCGGTCTTCCAGTACCTCAAGGGGGCCTACAAGAAAGACGGGGAGAGGCTGTTCAGTAGGGCCTGTTGTGATAGGATGAGAAGTAATGCTTTTAAAATAGAGGGAGGCAGATTTAGATTGGAAAAAATTAGGAAATTTTTAGGAAATTAAAAAATTATTAGGAAAAATTTTTTTACAATGCGAGTTGTAGAACACTGGAACAGGTTGCCCAGAGAGGTGGTGGATGCCCCATCCCTGGAAACGTTCAAGGCCACGCTGGATGAGGCTCTGAGCAACCTGATCTAGTTGGGGATGTCCCTGCTCCTTGCAGGGGGGTTGGACTAGATGACCTTTGAAGGTCCCTTCCAACTCTAACCATTTTATGATTCTATGAAATAACATGTTCCAGAAAGCAAATATTCCTATGAGAAAGAAAAATTTAGATTTATATTATTTGGCTTCTATGAGTTTCTATGTAAGTGAGAGAGAGAATAATTTCATATTGCTGGATAATTATTCTAATTAAAGTGTGTAGAAATAAGTGTGGGAGGAAATGCACCTTCATATCTTTTTAAGAATACAGACATGAAAAACATCAACTTGTTCTTAATGTGAACTACCCAATGTTATGACTCACTTAATGATTCATGTAGTGCTTATTATGTAAGGCTGTTTATATCTTCTTCCAAACCCTTGTTATTTTTTTTCATAGCCTTTTATTTGGCCTCCACACTTAAAAAAAAAAAAAACTCTGTGTTGTCATGGTTTAGCCCTACTCAGCAGATAAAATATCACACAGTCGCTCACTCCCCCCTCACTGATCCCAGCAGTGGGATAGGGAGGAGAACTGGTGAAAAAAAGAAGGCAAAGCTCATGGGTTGAGACAAAAAACAGAGGAAAATAAAACAGAGATGGAAAACAAACAAACAAAAAACCCAATAACAGAAAATACTTAAGCACGTAATTTACAGTACAACAGCTTCCTACCTCAGCTGTTGGCTAACTAGTAAACTATCCCAGTTGTGTATCCCAGCCACAGGTGCCACCAGCTCCAGTTCCTTTCCCAGCTCAGGTGAAAATTAACTCTATCCTAACCAGAACTGTAAGGCATTCTATTTGGGTGGACCAACTAAACATAACACACTAAATCTCCCTTTGTCTGTTTCTTTAAGTAGTGATTGACTAATTAAAAATATACGGAGAGATGTTGTATTGACTCTACAACTGTCTGCTCCCAAGCAAATCGTCTAATAATTTGTCAATAGTTCAATCCATTCATTTTATATGACTCCTACATTCCTGACTATATGGTGACATAGCTTCAAATAAAGGATATGGTAGCACCTTCTCCCAGAATGCCTTATACTCTAACATTTAAGACGTTTCCTGGAGTTGAGGGAAGTTGAATTTTCCTCACGTTTTGGAGAAAAACGGAACCCAAGTTTCCCATTGCTGAGCACAAGACCCTAGCAACTTTCTGTTATTTGCCTGATGGATACTAAGGCTGGCTACCTTTGATAAATGCACACGTTCAGTTCAGTGCCTACTGAAGGACATTGAACATTTCTTTCAGCTAGCTCTAGGCAGTGCTTCATTGAGCACATTGACTTTTTTTTTTGGCTTATGCTTTGGATTATTCTAACTTAATGGACTACCAAGGGAACCCAGGCATATTCATCTTACAAGGTGTCATGCATGTCACATGCATAAATGCTGAGTCAAGGCTAGTTATCCTTTTAAGCAAAAGATAAAAAACAGTGTTTCCAAAGGAAAAAAAAAATAATTCTGTCCTAAAAACAGTATCTAAGCGAACTCAGATAAATCAGTCTTTGTAAAATCTCTTTCCCTTTTTAGCTAGCTAAAATTAACTTACATGAATAGTTAGGTTTTGATGTTGTTTGTTTTCTTTTTTAATTAATTACAATGTCTAACTTATATGATCCAAATCTTGAGGCAAAGTATAAAAACCATAACCAATCTCAGACATTAAACCAAAAACAATAAGAAGGTAATAATGATGAGCAAGACTCAGTATCATTTCAGTTATATGAGATACACTGATTTATTTCCAGCTTAAATGAAACAAAGTAACAAAGCAATATGGGAGAGATATGATTTAAGAAGCTGCCTGTTCATAACCTCAGGCCAGTCTGGTGACATTTGTAAGACACAAACCTCCAGTCTTTAGAATTCCTCTAGTTTGCAGAGTGTTCATTACACATTTGCCTGTGCTCAGATTTTTCTTGTCAGTTTTTGCTTTTCAATTGCAATATTATTAGTGTCCTATTGACTATATTTAAATACCTTTCTCATGGATAAATTCAGGTAAAACTGGCTTCTCTTTGCTTAATTGCTAATTACCTGGCTAAATTATGAATCTGTAGTGTCTTGTCTCTTGTTTATTTACCATATCAGTTGTGTCCTCATTTTATATTGTCTCACAACTATTTACAATATTCATCAACAGTAATCAAGAGCCTGATCAAATCTGCATCTCTTTGTTTCAAAATTATTGTGGTTGTTCATTAAAAGAGAGGGCTAAGAAAGCAAAAGCATCCAGTATGTTGGTTTCCTAATTTAAGCAAAATGGAGTCTCAACAAACAAGATGGTTTTACTTTGGCTTTATTCTGGCACAAAGAGATTTAAGTTTTCTTACAAACAACAAATATAGTTGTTTATGCATTAAATAGATATTTTATTTAGACTAATAAGTCTGATGGATTGTTTAATTGCAGATTTATACATGTGAAATAGAATGCAGCTTTCATTTCGGCTGTTAACATTGCTTATTATTACCTCTGTCCAAAAAATAAAATATCTCTTTTCTTACAATGTTGAGTCTTTTTTTTTAAATACTAATATATGATATTTGTCACTACTCACTGTCAAATAAAGCACATAGGTTCAGGAAATAAAAGCTTGATCTCATGTTGTATTGCATTAGTTTTACTTTTAGGCTGCTTACATGGGATTACAAAATACAGTCTATTTACCTCTTTTTTTTTGGTTTAAAAAAAAACCAACAAATTTTATGTGCAGGTAAACTTGGAAATACAGGGGGAAAAAAAGAGGTTGTTTGGGTTTTATGCTTACAGATAAAAGATTTTATTTTATGTGTATTTATGCATATATATATATAAAGTATATTTTATTTTAGCCTTTTAGCGTTTTGACTTTTTTTTAATGCTTTTGTTTCAAACCAATGCCCTTGTTATAGATATTCCTGCAATCTTTTCATAAAGTCATTGTATTATCTTCAAGCACATGAAGTGGTAGTTTCCCCACAACAAACATCCTGCTGTTTTCATTTTCCTATCATTATTACTTTTACAGGTATACAATTTGTCATGCTATGATGGGGAGCCCTCATTGGTACAAGGAATAATAGATTACAACTTCTTTGGTCTATTCCATTTAACAGACAGAATTTTCCTCTCCTAGTTAAATGGTTCTGTTCATTCTTTCTAGCCGTCCTGAAGACTGACCTCTTTGTTTTATTCTGAATGCTATCTGATAACTTTTTCATTAGAAAAAGAAAAATCCTGTAAGGCAGTTTTCTGAGCCAATTACAGTTTTGCAAGTAAACTCCAATGGGAGAACACCTGTTTTACCCATCTGTGAGCTGTTGCTATTGCTCATATTGGAAAAGTGTCTGTGCACTGCAGAGGGTAGGAAGAAAAGTGAAAAAAAAAAAAAAATAGAAAGCTACTAGATACTTACTTGATTTTCTGGTCAAGATGAGGGTGAGCCCATGGAAATGCATTTGTAACCTTAGACGATTTTTCATCAAGTTCTGAAGTAATCATTCCCTTTGCTCTTCATGACTGGTCTATGTATGGAGTGAGGTAAACTCTCAGAATTATCTCATATCTTTCTTTTTGTTTCCATCATTGTTCTCTATCCAACGTTTTTGTGGTTTTTTTATTCCCTTGTGTCCTATGGGAGGTACTTCTTGATTTATATATATTCTTCTAAATTTACTCCAGCATTAATTTATTTTCTTTGCACATGAGCAAATAGCTGTCTTTTGCTAAAGTTAATTTTGGTTCATAGGATTTTAAAAGAGACTTCTGTGGCCATAGTTTTCTTCTGCCTGTAGCAGAAGAGTTTCTCACTTTTTTATTATTGCAGCAGTATCTCTGATGTATCAGCCAAGCAGAAGAGATGTACAGATTAGCACTGTAGTTATTCATGAAGGAAAACAATGAGAGTTATAATAGATGGCAGTTTTTTTAAATTAACTTTGTATTTTACTAATTTCTGGGTACATGCAGTATGTAATTTCCACTTTATTAAAAACAAACAGACTAGGACTGAACATAAAATAAGCAAAAGGAAAATTCTGTAGTGTTGCTTCACAAGGAAGCCTGATGTTTCAATATTATCGAGATTTGTGTGTGACTGAAGAACCAACTGAAAGACAATCCAACCTTGGTATATTTATTAAAGTAATAAATTTTTCATTTTTTATGAATTGTATTTCAGCCTGAATTTTTTTAATATAATCAGAGCTGTTCTGCTGCCGGAAGGTTCATGGAATTTAAAAAGCATAGAAGAAACAAGGAAACTGGTCTTGAATGCCGCCGGTCTTGAATGTTTCCAGGGATGGGGCATCAACTCCCTCTCCAGGCAACTTATGCCAGTGTTCTACCACACTCATTGTAAAAAAAAATTTTCCTAATATCTAATCTAAATCTACCTCCCTCTGTTTTGAAACAATTACGCCTTGTCCTGTTGCAATAAGCCCTGCTGAAGAGTTTCTGCCCGTCTTTCTTATAAGCCCCCTTTAGGTATTGGAAGGCTGCTGTCATGAAGAAAAACTTTAGGGATGGGATTCGGTTTTAAAATTACCCACACTCTGTACTGCTTGAGACATTATTGAGCATCCAAGATACCTCTTTAGAACTGGTAGATATGACACAAGACTTGAAGGAGATCCATCTCCTTCTTAAATGACAACTGGACAAAGGTGGAACAACTTTGAGCATGCAAAAAGGCATTAAATGTCTATGACTAAGCATCTGTGTGGGATTCAACTTTCCCTAGCTTTATATGTGTTGTAATTTAGCCCCACTCGGGACCAGACTATGCAGTCTCTCTCTCTCTCTCACTCCCTGCACCCTCTGAGGGAACAGGGAGGGATAACATAAGAAAAAAAAAAGGTTTGAGGTTTGAGATAAAGACAGGGAGAGATCCTTAAAATTACTGTTATGGGCAAAACAGACTCGACTTGGAGAAAACTATTTGTTTATTATTAAAAAAAAGCAGGATGATGTGGAAGAGAACAAAGTAACTTCCCCGCACCCCTCCCTCTTCCTGGGCTTAACTTAATTTCAATTATCTCTACCGTCTTCCCCCGTCAAGCGGCACAGGGGGCAATAGGGAATAGTGGTAATGGTCAGTTCATCACATGTCGCTTTACACCACTCCTTCCTCCCTGGGGGGAAGAACTCCTCACATTCCTTCCCGGCTCCACCGTGGGGTCCCTCCAACAGCCTATGGTCCTTCATGAACTGCTCCGGTGTGGGTCGTTTTTCCATGGGGTGTATCCCAGCATGGGCCCTCCATGGGCCATAGCCTCCTTCAGGCATCCGCCTGCCCCAGTGTGGGGAGCTCCACAGGCTGCAGGTGGATCTCTGCTCCTCCATGGGCCTCCATGGGCTGCAGGGGGACAGCCTGCTCCACCATGGTCATCACCACAGGCTGCAGGGGAATGTCTGCCAGGGGCAGCATTACTCCTCCCCCTCCTTCTTCATCAACTTTGACGTCTGCAGCCATTCTTCTCAAAAGAAATTCTTCACAATTGGCTCAGGCAGACACCTCTCAGGTTTTCTCCATGTCTCCTCTCCACTTCTTGCAGCAGGGCTGGGCCAAGTTGGGCTGAGAAGGCTGCCCAGTGGGAGGCCAGAGGGTGAAGGCTGAAAGACCGACAAGGCTCATGCCTCCCTCTCTCTGCCCCCGCTTCAACTTCTTCACATCTTCTTCTTTTTTTTTCTTTCTCTTTTATCTGTTTTTCCCCTTCTTAAATATGTTGTCGCAGAGGCGTTATCACGGGAACATTCTGCTACCAATTGGCTCAGCTCAGGCCAGCAGTGGGTCCGCCCTAGGCCTGGTCGAGTCCACTGGACAAAAGGGAAACAGCTTCTAGCAGCTTCTTACAGAAGCTGCCACCATAGCTCCCCTCACTAAATAAAACCAGGACAATGTGTCTACAATGAAGGTACCTTTATGCAAACTTGTTGTTTGAGCTCCCACTTTGCTCAACAGAGATTAAGGGAAGAGACAGCCCATAAGCATGTAGTGCCTTTTTTTTTTTAGATGTTCTAGTTATAAGATATCTGTTGATTTGCATCAGATCTTGCTGACACAGACTTTAAGAGAAAGTCATACCATCTGGAGTGGCAGGATAATCTAGGATACCTGAAATGGCACTGAAATTGTATATAACTTGATTAAGGTATTAGTATATAGGTACATATATATATATATATGCATGTGTATGTGTTTGCATATGCATTCACATATATGGACAAACCCTCAGAATATTCTAATAATATTGTGTACATAAGTAGAAACATTTTAGAGCTAAAAAAGGCAGGAAGAAAGAATTTAAAATAATATCCATGTGAGTATACATTCCTGTATGTGTGCAGAAATATGAAAAAAAAAGAATTATATATGAATGTTCTGGTTTTATTTGGTGAGGGGGGGCCTAAGGTGGTAGCTTCTGTAGGAAACTGCTAGAAGTCGCTCCCCTTTGTCCAGTGGACTCGACCAGGCCTAGGGCGGACCCACTGCTGGCCAAGGCTGAGCCAATTGGTAGCAGAATGTCCCGTGATAACGCCTCTGCGATAATGTATTTAAGAAGCGGAAAACAGGAAAAAAAAGAGAGAAGATGTGAAGAAGGTGAGTGGGAGCAGAGAGGGGGAGGTGTGAGCCTTGTGGGCCTTGCAGGCCTCACCCTCTGGCCTCCCGCTGGCCAGCCGACTGGGCCCAACTCGGCCCAGCCTGGCTGCAAGAAGTGGAGAGGAGATGAGACGTGAATAAGATGTAAAAAGGATCCTGAGAGGCGTCTGCCAGCCTGTTGTGAGGAACAGCTGCAGACGCCAAGGTCAGTGGAGAAGGAGGGGAAGGAGTAATGTGACTCCTGGCCAAGATTCCCCTGCAGCCTGTGGTGATGACCATGGTGGAGCGGGTTGCCCCCCTGCAGTCCATGGAGGCCCATGGAGAGGCAGAGATCCACCTGGAGCCCATGGAGGACCCCACGCCGGAGCAGGTGGAGGCCTGAAGGAGGCTGTGACCTGTGGAGGGCCCGCTGGGGCAGCTGTTCTGGAGGGACTGCACCCCATGGAAGAGATGACCCACACCGGAGCAGTTTCACAAAGGACTGTGGCGTATGGGAGGGACCCCACACTGGAGCAGGGGAGGAATGTGAGGATTTCTTCCCCTGACGACGAAGTAGCGGTGTAAAACAACGCGTGATGAACCGACCGCGACCCCCATTCCCTCTTCTCCCCAGTGCCGCTCAAGGGGGGAAGGTGGTAGAGATAATGTTAAGCCTGGGAAGAGGGAGGGGTGGGGGGAGGTTATCTTGTTCCCTGTCTCATTATCCTGCTGTTTTTAGTAATAAATGAATAGTTTCCCCCAAGTTGAGTCTGTTTTGCCTGTAACAGTGACTTTAAGGATTTCTCCCTGTCCTTATCTCAAACCTCGAGCCATTTTTCTTATATTATCTCTCCCTATTCTCTTGGAGGGTGGGGGAGCGAGAGAGAGACTGCATAGTCTGGTCCCAGTCGGGGCTGAACTATGACAATGAAGAAAAAAAGAGAAAAAAGAATTAACACTGTAGCTCAAATTTACATGAGACACTTCTTACACTTATTTTCCCCTTTTTTTTTTTTTTTTTTTTTTCTGCTACATTTGAACTCATTTAACACACAATTTCTTTGGTGTAGTATCCATGTTTCTGTAAAGTACTAATCATACTCATGGGTAGTATAAAACTAATAAATAACAGCCCTCATGGACTTGAGCAGAAAGCAATCATACTGCTAAGTATGAATTTCTCAAAGAAATGTGGATACAAGACAGCTATCACTATAGAAATACTGAAATTCTTTTTCACAGTCAGGGAGGACACTAGGGCCTAAGCTCATGTAAACGAAAAGGTCCAGAAATCCTTTTGGAGCCTTTTAGACTACTGATATGGTTTGTAATACTCATTGTGTCAAACATATAGATCAAAACATCCTAAATGACTGTTACATCCTTTGCAAAGACCTTGGTAAAATGTAATGTCTCTTACTTTAAAATCACCGTCTATTTCCTCATGGTGCATGTGCTTGCTATTTATTTTTTCTTGTAACACATATCGACAGCAAACATTAATTCATCAGGAACAGCAGAAATGAAAGTCAAATCTTTTCTTCTGGCAGTCTGTGAAGTGTGCGTATGTGTTTATGTGTATGTGTGTATCTATCTATCTATAACTATGTATTGTCACTTTTGAAATGCATTTTAGCAATACTAGCAATGTCAGATTCACTGTGTTTGTGCTTCATCTCTTGGCTTTACCTGAGACCTTCGTGATTACAACACCTCTCCCTAGTTTTATACAACTGATCTGTCTAAGCTGTACGAGCAGTCCTCTAGGTTTACCTTATAGTCAGTATAAGTAGGTAATGTCCTCTAAGACAGCATTTATTCAACCAAATTATACTCCAGAAGTTGATGTCCATTCTGTCTTCTTCCAGTAACTTTATTAAAACTTCCCTCTGGAAATTTATCAATAAAAATCATAGCAATATGTATAACTTCTAAATACTGTGATGGCATTACAAGGAGTACTTCAAAGACACTAGGCATTAAAATGCAGACCATGGTATCTGCTCAGCTTTGCTTTTGTAGGATTCTAGACACAATGGAGCCAGGTTTAATTTTATTCATTCTGCCATTAATTTCTTATAAAGTTAGGAAAAAAAAATATACTAATTTGACACTTTAAATTTGCTACGTTTCTTTTGGCTTAAACAATTATTTATAGGACTTTTATGATTAATTTTGCACAACACACTAACCCACAAGATTGCTTTAAGTCTCCGTGACTTTTTCTGCAGATTCTAGATTCTCACCAGAAATTGCCTTGTGCTAGTTAGTTTATTATCTTCTTATCTCAACATTTATAGAAAATCTGTCTCTAGGATCATAATTTTTGTCAAAGCTACTGTTTGTTGGTAACATGTTTATCTTTCAACTGTGTGGTCCTGGTAGCACCACTAAATGCTCAGTTTAGACCTCTTCCTATTCCATAGATGCTTACACAGATTAAACTGCTGCTTGAGAAAATCAATTAGTTTTTAAACTAAAAGTACAGGCACAAGTTCTGCAAGATTTTTAACTACTAAATGCTTTGCTTCTTATTCATGTTAAAAATAAAATGCAAAATCTTAACTCTTTTTCTATGCTGGCACAATCATGAATCATAGAATCACGGAATGTTTCCAGGGATGGGGTATCTGTCACCTCTCTGGGCAACCTGTTCCAGTGTTCCACCACTCTCATTGTAATTTTTTTTTCCTTATATCAAGTCTGAATCTACTTCCATCTATTTTAAAACCATTACCCCTCATCCTATCACAACAGGCCCTGCCAAAGAGTTTCTCCCTGTCGTCTTATAAGCCCCCTTTAGGTACTGGAAGGCTGCTATAGGGTCTCCTCGGAGTTTTCTCTTATTTTGAAAAAAAAAAACCACACTTGATAGTGAAATATCATTAACAGTAAAATACCATTAGTAGTAATATCTTTCCCCTGTGTTGAACTTCAGTTTATTTCTGAAATTCTGTAATCCTTCTTCAAGCTAGTGTATCAATGTTAACCGTATCAAAGCTGCAGAGGTTTTTTTTTTTTCTTCTTTCCCCCTCAATTATCCCCTCTCTCCTGTGAAAGAACAGATTTTTATAAGTAGGATTTGTTTTTTAATTATTTGTTTTAATTTTTGATAGCTACTTATATTGTTTAGTGTTACACTGACAGCATTAAGAGAACTACAAACTTCCAGTGCACTAAACAGGTGAGAAATTACTTCAGAATGACAGACATACAACACTGGAGCAAATACTTTCTGTTTATTATCTTGTACAACAGAAGATATGTTTCAATTTAAAAAGTAAATCACTACATATTAAAGCTACAAATATATTCTGCTTTGTGACAGTAGGGTGCAGCCAAGGTATTACTGTCTACAGTTTGCTTCATGTAACAGTCTGATGATACTTTTACATCAGCAGATATATTTGGAAAAAGTGATGCAGGGAACTCCTTTAAGGGAAGTTATAGATGTAGTAGTTGTAAAGTGCATCTTTTCAAGAGGATGGTGTTTGATTTTCTGTTATTACTGGCAATTGATTAAATTGCCATACAAGCAATAAGAAAAGGGTACAGAATCGAACCAAAAGTCATCAGTATACAGGTCACATGGCAGTAATCATAGACAGACCTTGAAAGAAAAGTAAGATAAGCAAAAACATATCTGATATGCCCACCTAAAATTCTTCCATTTTCCTGTCATTTTCAGCTAAGAAGATTTCTTGAGCTGTATTTTATTTTGCACATTTTGTCCTCTCCCTCTTGGGATTTTTTTTATTTGAGGTGGTCTTTTTTGAGCCTATGTAATTTTTGCATCCACAAGGAAATCTTCTCAAGGTACTCACAGGATTACTGTCTACAGACAAAAGAATCAATTGTTTGGGGGTTTTTTTATGCATTTAAATGACACTATGCCTTCCTAAAGATTTGTAAATGTTTCTTTCTGATATGTTTCTTTCTTACCAATGATGTATGCCATTTTGCTTTCTGTCATGGAGGCATTTCTGAGAAAACTTACTGCAGCTCAGAATAAACGGTGAATTTATCAACTGGTACATCTCAGTTATAGCCTTTGTCACTACTTCTCCAGGATCTGTGTTGGTTTCAGAACATAGTTTAAATCTATATTTTGGAATTTTTGTTCGTTGTGTGGAGAATATTTCTATTTCAGCTTTTATTTATTCATTGGCTGTGCATTTTCAGTTACTTTTCCAGAGAATATATAAAATCCTTAATATGATAATCAACTGCTACCAGAGTGGTTACATTTGTTTTTCTGGGATACTCTCACAGCTTTGACTGGCAGAGGCACTCAGAATATATCCTCCTATGCATTCTGATTCACAGCAAGTTTTCTCACATGTGCCTCAGTAGAGCCTTCATTTAAAACTACGTAAACTGCCAGTAGAGTGTACTCAGTAAGAAAACTTCACTTCTGAAACAGATTGGAAAAAAAATTTCTTTAGTGGTCTTCAGAAGAAGTTGTTAGAGAACCTATTACTACAGGCTTCCATTCAGACTGAGCTTTGATAAGAATTGATCTTTGGAGCCAAAGCTAAATATTCTGTTGTTCTTTGTTAACTTACTATTCTGTTGTTCTAGGTTAACATCCATTAAGTCCTTTTTTTTTTGGGGGGGGGGGTTACTGCTTTAAAATAATACATTTCTGGGTTTTTACTGCTTTAAAATAATACATTTCTGTGCAGCTTCAAGATTTACATCCAGATCCACATTGGATATTAAGCATCTAATTCTCATTATTTTTAATAGGATTCAGGTTTCTCAGTCTGATTACCTATGTTTTGCTAAAGTGTGTCTTGCTTTTGAAGGACTGAGCTTCTCTTTTCATGGAGAAAAATATGTACCAATACTATTTTTTATTTCAATACTTTAAGTGCAGGTTGTTATGATTTCAGTTTAATAGACATCATTAGCTGTGGTAAAAAAAAAAAAAAATCTGATGTTATTCATCAAGATGCTTTAAGACTTTTTAAATGGATACATGAACTGTAAAATGTGAATAGCTGTTGGCCTTGGATTATTCTTCTTGATTAAGCTATTAGTGAGTGCTCGTCATTTTCAGGTAAAAGTAGTATCATTGCTTCAGGTGCATGAAAAGTCAAAAAATGATCCTTAGCTCCTCTAATATGCAAAAGATGTAATTAATAATCCTAACTGAAGGCAATATTATTTGAATCTAAAAAATTTTTATAAATCCCATATTGATTAAAAATGTTTCTATTTCTTCACTTACTTTGTAGTCCATTTCTCCTAACTGATGTTAACAATTATCACAATTCTGTTCCTCTGCAGTAGTGTCTTTCAGCCTCCTTCAGTCTATAGAACTCTACAGAATTTTGACTGGACCATTTATAAAAAAGCTGAACATGCTGACAGTTGGATTAGTGGATTGTATTTCTTACTTATCTTTCACAGACTCCTTTTATATACTTCATAAGTCTTTACAGGTCCATGTATCACTATTTTTAAAAGCCCCATTCATATTGTCTGTAATCAGCTGAACCAAATAACTCAGTCCCATTCATTATCAAAATTTCAAATTAATCCCTTTTGTCTGAGTCACAGTTTGGGTTATGGGCCTGAATTCACTATCCGTACCTCCAGGACAACCAGGGGATCTGGCCGAGCCAGCATGGGTTCATGAAGAGCAGGTCCTACTTGACCAACCTGATCTCCTTCTACGACCAGGTGACTCGCCTAGTGGATGATGGGAAGGCTGTGGATGTGATCTACCTGGACTTTAGCAAAGCCTTTGATACCGTCTCCCGCAGCATTCTCCTAGAGAAGCTGGCAGCTCATGGCTTGGACAGGTGTACCCTGCCATGGGTTAAAAATTGACTGGATGTCCAAGCCCAGAGAGTTGTGGTGAACGGAGTTACATCCAGTTAGCAGCTGGTCACAAGCAGTGTTCCCCAGGGCTCAGTGCTGGAGCCAGTCTTGTTTAATATCTTTAACAACCATCTGGATGAGGGGATTGAGTGCTCCCTTAGTAAGATTGCAGATGACACCAAACTGTGTGGGAGTGTCGATCTGCTTGAGGGTAGAAAGGTTCTGCAGAGGGACCTGGACAGGCTGGACCAACGGGGTGAGGTGAACTGTACGAGGTTCAACAAAGCCAAGAGCTGGGTCCTACCTACACTTCGGTCACAACAACCCCATGCAATGCTACAGGCTTGGGGAAGAGTGGCTGGAATGCTGCCCAGCAGAAAGGGACCTGGGGGTACTGGTTGACAGCCAGCTGAGCATAAGCCAGCAGTGTGCCCAGATGGCCAAGAAGGCCAACAGCATCCTGGCTTGCATGAGGAACAGTGTGGCCAGCAGGAGTAGGGAAGTGATTATGCCCTATACTCGGCACTGGTGAGGCCGCACCTTGAATACTGTGTGCAGTTTCAGTAAAAGAAGGATGTTGAGT
Organism: Ardeotis arabs; assembly: GCA_011801015.1. NCBI lineage: Eukaryota > Metazoa > Chordata > Aves > Otidiformes > Otididae > Ardeotis > Ardeotis arabs. Next base: position 30,382 of record JAAGAY010004219.1, on the reverse strand, counting down.
TGCTAGAGTGTGTCCAGAGAAGGGCAACAAAGCTGGTGAAGGGTCTGGAGCACAAGTCTTATGAGGAGCGGCTGAGGGAACTTGGATTATTTAGTCTAGAGAAACGGAGGCTGAGGGGAGACCTTATTGCTCTCTACAACTACCTGAAAGGAGGTTGTAGCGAGGCAGGCGTTGGTCTCTTATCCCAAGTAACTAGTGATAGGATGAGAGGAAATGGCCTCAAGTTGCAGCAGGGGAGGTTTAGGTTGGATATTAGGAAACATTTCTTCACTGAAAGGCTTATGAAGCATTGGAACAGGTTGCTCAAGGAAGTGGTGGAGTCACCATCCCTGTAGGTGCTCAAAAAAAACCATGGCACTTTGGGACGTGTTTAGTGGACATGGTGGTGTTAGGTTGATCGTTGGACTAGATGATCTTGGAGGTCTTTTCCAACCATAATGATTCTATAATTCTATTATTCCTATTTATTAGCTATTTACACATGCACCTTCCATCACTGTCTAAGCTTTGGGCATTGCAGCATTCTGGTTTAATTTCATTAGGATAATAAAGTAGTAAAGCAAAAAATAATCTTGGCAAAGAATTGCCTTAACCATAAAAAAATCTCTATTTATATGAAGCAAGAGCTAAAGGTGTCTGAAAATAGCAAAAGATTCCATGATATCCTTTTCCTGTATGTGATACCTTTGATGATATATGTTCTATGTGAGTGGGCCAGTGCCAAGCGTGGCCCATACACAAGTGACAGAAGCTCTTGCAGTGCTCCCTGCTTTCTATTGCCCAATGTTTTCATACCTCCATGGAGATTATATCAAAACTTCCAACATCCTTCAGAATTAGGGCATCTGAAATGGCACATGATCAGGTAATTAAATCTTGACACTTGTTTAGGCACAAAAGGTTAGGCACAAAATATTAGCAGCAGATAATAGGGACACTGACTAATATGCTTGAGCAGGAGGATCATCAGAACCATGTTAGTGTCTAGGGGACTGGAAACATGCTGATGAGAAAATGTGATGTTTGTTTGATCATTTGTGCAGGTTTCTACACAAGCAACAGCTTTCATTTCTATTTTATTGCATTGTATTGTACTGTTTTATATTATACTTCCTATCATTTTACTTTATTCTCTACTTTTCTTTCATCCTTACACTCACTCTCAGATGATAATTTATCTTTAGAGATAGAAAGATACAAAGAAACAGTTTCCTATAAAACTAACAAAATGTTGAAATGTTTGAAAATATTTGCTTTGGAAGCAGTACTTTATTATTGAAAAGAAGAGCAAAAGGAAGAGATAATTCTTAAATCAATGCACAGAAAACAAGAACACGGGTTGCAGAAACATTAAGCTGCTAAATCCAAAACTGCAATCTGAAAAACCCATACTCATGTGCCAAATAATTGTGTATTTTCCTGAGTTCTATATATAGTCCTTGGGATGAGCAGAAAACAGACACTTGAGCACATTTCTGTAGTCTGGAAGTAAAAGTCTTGGTATGCAGTCACTATGTCAAAGAAGATCTTGTGTTTTTAATCCCATCTCCATTTCACAAAAAAAAAAAAAAAATAGCTAAACCATTCTCGGAGAAGAGAAAATAACTCAGATTTTGCATTGTGCAATATATAATATGTGGTCACTGTAGGCCTGTGAACTTTTCAGTGTGATAGGTGCACACTAGGTTTTTTTTTCCTTTTCTGCAGAGTGTAGAACAGACCACTGGGTCACCAGGTGCCTGCAAGGGTGTCCTTACACATATCTAAAAAGACCAAGCCCATGTTATTCTTTTTCTACTCCCTTCTAAAAGATTCTATCCATCCATCCAAATAGATAAATAAATAAATGGAATAAATCTACCTTAAAGGGATAAGCTAATCTTTGAAGGATGAATGAAGGAAATCTTCCAACCTCCTTTCCTAGTGAGTTCTTCTACAGCTTCTACACATGGGTGGGGGCAATCCCAAACAAAAATGCAGACTGGGCAGAGAATTGATCAAGAGCAGCACTGAGGAAAAGGACTTGAGAGTGCTGGTGGATAAGCAGCTCGACGTGAGCCAGCAATGTGTGCTTGCAGCCCAGAAAGCCAGCCACATCCTGGGCTGCATCAAAAGAAGCTTGGCCAGCAGGTCGAGGGAGGTGATTCTTCCCCTCTATTGTGCTCTCGTGAGGCCTCACCTGGAATACTGCATCCAGCTCTGAAGGCCCCAACATAAGAAGGACGTGGACCTGTTGGACCACGTCCAGAGGAGGGCCACAAAGAATATCAGGGTACCTCTCCTGTGAGGACAGGCTGAGGAATTTGGGACTGTTCAGCCTGGAGAAGAGGAGGCTCCGTGGAGACCTGATAGTGGCCTTCCAGGACTTAAAGGGGGCTTATAAGAAAGATCAGGAGAAACTCTTTAGCAGGGCCAGTTGTGATAGAACACGGAGTAATGGTTTTAAAGTAAAAGAGGATAGATTTAGACTAGATATAAGGAAGAGTTTTTTTTACAGTGAGGGTGGTGGAACACTGGAACAGATTGCCCAGATGTAGTTGATGCACCATCCCTGGAAACATTCAAGGCCAGGTTGGATGAGGTTCTGAGCAACCTGATCTGGTTGAAGATGTCCCTGCTCCTTGCAGGGGGGTTGGACTAGATGACCTTTAAAGGTCCCTTCCAACCCTAACTATTCTATGATTCTGTTATTCTGTTATTTACACCAAATGTCCTAATTTCAGGAATATTTCCACTTATAGTATTTATTTTATTTAAAACATCCACAATATTACACTGTCTAAAATCTCTCTCTGAAAGGCACCACTCTGAGTAACTCTGTGAAGCATATGGACATCTTACTCATGGCTCTGGCTTCAACTTTGGTGGCTGGATATCTAACTATTAGGTGCTGCAGCAGCTAATTTTTTATACTTACGCCTTATTTGGCTTTTTTCTCCAATGGATAAGAAATGGATCCCATTCAGAAGCATAACTTCTCTTTGGAATGCTGGTAGAATTTCCAGATGTGCTTTCATATATCCAGCTGCAATACTAGTGCAGCAAAAATCTACATAGTATAGTTAAGAGAACTTATTAATAGGCAAGATATTTTTTAAGCTCAGCTGACAGATTATGATCAGATTTATTCCATTTAATGCTTTTTACTTTTTTAAAAGTATAAAATAACAAGGCAAAAAGAAAGACAAACTTGTTGTGGAGAAAGTATCAAATTGTTACTCCTACATAATGTTATTATAATTATATGGGGGAAAATTGTCCAGGGATGTGTATTTATCTTTTACTCTTATAGTCATATACTCTTGTTATGCCGTTATGTGCTCAGAAATTCTTTCATTATGTTGCTTAACAGGATCATGACAGCTCAATAATTTAATAATGAGCCATAAGAAATATTTCGGGGATGTTTATCAAAGGTAACTAAAAAAAAAGAACACATTTTCTCATGTCTACATGATCAGCAAGAGAAAAGTCCAGGTCAGTGGTAACATGCATATTTGTCTTCTGATGATTATTGGATCATCTGATGTCTTTCTACCTAATCTGTCAGGTCTCAATTTTTTTCTGCACAGCTTTCAAGTTTACTGGACATTAACGTTGGCTATGACTTTTGTTTCACTGCCAGCAAGAAAGTCATGGACCACATAAGTGTTTGAATTAATATTATCGTATTGCTAGTCATCTTTTAAAGTGGCTCCTGTAGGCTGAAGAAAAGACACAGTGGGAGGAAGTCTATGCTGTTAAGTGTTATGTTAATCCAAGCAGGCTGGTAGAAGATGTCAGTATACAGCGTTCTGGTGCCTTTTGGAAGTCATACAGTGACATAATGTTGCAGAATTAAAGAATGAGGAGAAAAGCAACTGAACAAACAAATAAACCAAACCAAAAGCTATCAAATGCAAGCTAAAATACCCAAACTAGAAAAAAAAATACTTAGAAACAATATATATACATTGCATTTGACTAGAAAGTGCACTTGTCACTTTTCTTCCAACTTAAAACTTGGAAAAGAACTGAAGAGAGGAAACAAAAAAAAACAACTTAGACAGTGGATAGCAGAGCCAGAGGCAAGTGAAGAAAATCTGTACAAATGCTTGTGGAATTCATCATGAGGCCCAGATGCTATTGCAAGAAGAATATCCTCCAGAGGCCAACATGCAAATCCTGTGATGGCTAAGTGAAAAGAAGCAGACAAGGTGAAACAAACAAACAAACAAAGCATGATGTGTTTGTGTCTCTTTTTTAAATATCTATGGCGGTGAAGCTCCCAATCAGCTTCCACTTGCGGCCCTTGAAGTCAATCCTGTTAAACCAAAAAAAAGGTAAGCGTGCCTAATTTGAGCACATTCATTCAGAATTATGAAGTTTCCTTTGCAATCTTTAAGCAAAAATATTTTATTCTATCCAGCTGTTTGGAAATGAGACAGGGCAGAGGGGAGGGACTTGGACTTCTCCAAATGTTTTCAATAGCCTTGTTGGATTTCCAGAAGTACCCATGTTGTAATGAGAGTTCTCCCTTATTGAAGCACTGCTGGCAAGATACATTGTGGGGTGAGGAAGGGAGAAAAAAAAAGTAATTCTAGTTTTTCTAGTATTTTTTTTTTACATGTCAGACTGTGGAAATCACAACTCAGATTGAGGAAAGGACTAACAGAAGTTTATTCTTCTTCCCCACAGAGTCACTGGAGGCAGACCAGGAGAGAGTAAAAACAAACCCACAAGTCATCCTTCATATTTTTTGGCCCAATCCTAATGCAAATTAGAAGGATGAAAAAAAAATTAATTCTAACCTCTCCTTTCAGGTATTAAACAGCATTCTTCATACGCTGGCTGTTTCTCTTTTTTCTAGATGCCCCTCTACACAAGGTAGAAAGATGAAAGTAAAGGAATAATTTATGCTGATTTAGAGCTCCTGTGTAATGACTTTTACTGTCCTTATGCTGTTCAGGCAGCATGTCCAAACTTACTGTATACAACCTTTGTGACTTTTTAAAAGTCAGAACTAGGTCCAGAGATTGACAAAACCTGGGGCCCCCCATTCTGAAGTCTCTTTGCAGCACTTTTTAAGACAATGACTCTTTTTGTTGTCCTAGATTGGAAACAGATTTCTTAGTGAAATATTAGTGTAACATGAAGCCTCAAAGGACCAATACCAAAGTTAGCATTTCAGCTATATAAGCTTCTTGGAGAAAGATTTGGATGGTAAATATGTTATATCCTTAAACAACTAGCTGTTCAGAGATATCTGAGGATTTAACCTTAACTTTTTTTCATGCTATACAGTTACAGAAAAAATAATTATAAAGTCTTTTACTTTTTCTTCCAGTTTTAGTAATACCATAAACACTAAATGTGATGAAAAATGTTAAATGTTGACCCATCTGATATTAGAATATTTATTTTAGGTTCTGTCTACTATGGGGCAAATATGATCCCTGGTGTACCTTGAAGGCTTGTTCCAAATTGCTCAGAGTAGGAAATTTGTTAGATTACCTGTCAATTCTCACGCAATGGGTTTATTTCAGTGGAAAAAAAAAGGCAAGGAAAGATAACGTTTATCGTTCACTGTTGAACTTCATGTTATCCATCAATGATCAATGATCTGCCTAGAGGAATGTATTTGCTTTTATCTCTTTTGAATTTCAAACTAAGGCTAAAATATTTATTCCTAAAACATTGTGAGTTTAAGATTATTACCTTATAACTGTCATAAGTGACAGAAGATTTGTTACAGAGGAATCTGGTTTTCAGTGAAGATTTTTTTAAAAAATAAGTCTATAAATAATAATTTCTGTTTGCCTTAATGATAAATTTTCAATCATCTTAAAAAACGAGGTAATTCATCAGTCAAGCAGTACTACACAGATTCACCAGCCATCTTAAAGTAGAAACAATGGGTTCTAAATCACTGAACCTTGTAAAATATGTGAACTTGAAGAAAAGTCTACAAGTGACAATCAACTCCAGAGAACATTTTTTTTTGTGCCAGTGTCTATAGAATTCCTTGCTGCAGGAAAGTGTTATATTACTGTAGTTATAAATTCTCTAACATATTGTCATAATGGCTGAACTTTTCCCTCTGCTTTGATTAGAGATATGCTTCTGCCACCAGCTGAACATTTTTTTTTTTTTGCTAAGAAGCTGATGTTTTTCTCTTCTATTTAGAGAATGATCAGGTATGTAAACATTGAGGATAAAACATTGAGTCTTGCATCCCCGCTCTTCTGCAGAAAGAAGAACCTGCACAAGAAAAGCTTGCTATTATATTTATTGTTTTAGTCAATGATTTTTTTTTCTAATTCTGCATCAATAGATTTTGAAATATCTGCCTCAGACATTTTCAGAAAATTTGTTTTCATTCCATATTTTTGTAGGTCTTGATCAACTGGACCTCTCCTAATTTCTGTTAAAACAATTTGAGCTGATAGCAGTTGTACTTATATCATGTGACATAAATCACTTAACTTTTCATTATAGCTGATTTATTGCAAAGAATATGACTGTCAGTCTGTTTAATTAGGAGTTTGCCAAATAAAATGCAAAATTATGCAGTGTCCTGGTGAGGGCAGCAAAACATTCAACATCAATGCTTTTAATAAGGCAGTTGCTGTTCTATGCAAACTAATTCTGAAATTGCAAACTAATTCTAAAATTGCAAATGACAGGCAAGTGTGCTTGTTGATTTAGGAATACATGCTAGGAAGCTGTATTTTTTCTATTTTATCAATCACTGTGTGATAGAGGTTCCTAATATTAATAACCCCTATTCTTAGAATTTTTTCTTCTTTTCTTAGAATCTTTTCTTCAAACTTACATCCCAAATTAGAATGGGTCTGTAGATAAAAACAGATATTTAAACTGGAAGCCATTTACAGTATTACTCTGAAAGGATAGTGAAAACAATGGAAGCAATCTGTTTTGTTTTTTTTTTCTTTGTATGACTTGATATGTGCTTTAAAAAAAAAAATAAAAAAAAAAAAAAAAAAAAACCCACACATTATATTTTGAAGATGTAGACTAACTGTTGAAGTAATTCTTTGAAAATATAAAATGAGGAAGAGTATAAAAAACAAATCTCAACAGCTAAGTAGCTGGAAATAACTAAAGACAAATCTACTCATCTTCCCTCCAGGAGTAAGATTTTCCTTTTTTTTTTTTTTAGTGATTCTTTCAATAACCTCAACTCATACCTTTTTTGTTTGTGGAGTAAACAACTATCCAAAATGGAAGAGAGTTGCTGAACTGATGAATATTTAGTCTTACAGAAGACTAAAATGAATAGTTGCTCTTTTTGTG